>JAODAL010020141.1:0-70215 GCA_025379985.1 Phyllomedusa bahiana | reverse complement strand
GCGTGGTGCACATTGACCCGGAGACCAACATACGCAGCACTGTGGACTGGAGTGTAAGTATTCTTCATTTCAGTGCACCCAATAACTTGTTTGAAGGGCAGCCATCTCCTGAAGAGATAGCCGAAATTGTATCCGTTCCCATCTTACGCCAAGCTTTCACTGATTTATCCTTCTAAGTGGAATTATATACTTTGTGTTGATTGATCTACTTTATGCATCTATGGGGAGTTAGTACCAAGTACAGGACCTATATGATTGGGCAATAAGTAATTGTAGGGTAACTCCTGACACCCTCGCTGATCACCTGACTATATAGGGTTGTCGTTATCTCTATTGCTAGGCTATGCCTTCACTTTATGATTGGTGGGGTCAACCTCTGGGACCCCCTAGCTATCTACTTTGTGCTGATTGACCTACTTTATGCATCTATGGGGATTTAGTACCAAGTACAGGACCTATATGATTGGGCAATAGGTCATTGTAGGGTAACTCCTGACACCCCCGCTGATCACCTGAATAGATAGGGTTGTCGTTCTCTCTAACTTTATGATTGGTGGGGTCAACCAATGGGACCCCCTAGCTATCTACTTTGTGTTTAATGGTCTACTTTATTCATCTATGGCGATTTAGTACCAAGGACAGGACCTATATGATCGAGCAATATGTAATTGTAGGGTAACTCCTGACACCCCCGCTGATCACCTGAATAGATAGTGTTGTCTTTATCTCTATCTCTAAGCTATTCCTTCAGTTTGTTGGATGGAGTCAACCAACGGGACCCCCTAGCTATCTACTTTGTGTTTAATGGTCTACTTTATGCATCTATGGCGATTTAGTACCAAGGACAGGACCTATATGATCGAGCAATATGTAATTGTAGGGTAACTCCTGACACCCCCGCTGAATAGATAGGGTTGTTATCTCTATTGCTAGGCTATGCTTTCACTTTATGATTGGTGAGGTCAACCTCTGGGACCCCCAGCTATTGTAAGAATGAAGGGGCTGCAGTGCAGTTATCGTCATATTTGGATTACTGTGCAGTGGAAAAATAATAGAGGATCTAGCATAAGGGCATGTTCACATGGCCAGCACGTACTTTCAACAGCGCAGTGGCCCTGCCTCCTGTTCACTTTAGTATTGCTTGGCGCCCGAAAGAAGTGATGCCCCTTCTTTTTATGGGCGCACAATAGACGTGGGGAAATATGCTTGTTTTACATAGCACTCAATGAGTAATATGATTTTGCCGTATTTGCGGGGCGTACCTTGGTGCAGTTGCAGGCCTAAGTATGTCGTGTGAACATACCCCTACACTAGAGCTGTGTCCCATTCATTTTTACAGTCAGACAGACTTCCATCTATCGTAAAAGGGTCCCATTGATTTGCCATATGTCACTTTATGTGATAAGAATGCCCTTTAAAGGGATTGTGCCAACATAGGCCTTTATCAACCCACAGGATAGGTGATACATGTCTGATAACTGGCGGGCTCAGTACTTGTACCCCCTACCTACTGATAAAGGGAGGAACCGGAGGCTCCAAGTGAGGACGTTTTTTCAAGGGTCAGTGGTCAAACATGCGCTCTGCTGCATCAATGGGACCGGAGGAAATGGCTGAGTACAGCGCTCAACTATCTCCCTTGCTCCCGATGAGGAAGGATGGGGTATTTGGGGCTCTCGTTTTAGCGATCAGGTGCATATCAGTGGGAGTAACCTCAGACATTTATCATCTCTGCTGTAGATTGGTGATAAATGTCTAAGGTGTGGGGGTACGACCTCCTAAAGGGGCAGTGCCAATTCATAGCCATACGTGTGATTATGGCTGCGCAGGGTACTGCAGCCCAGTCCCATTTACTTAAAGGGGTTGTCTCACTACAAGGATTTATTTTTATGTTAAAGTTATTACACAAATAAGTCACTTTGCAATATGTGCCCATTATCAGTGTCCTACCTATTCCTAGATATCCCCTCTTGTATGGGCTGCATCAGCTCCTCAGGTCGCTATAGCTACAGACCTGTTTGATCTCACCTCAATGGCTGCAGGTACTGGTCGCTATAGCTACAGACCTGGTTTCCTCAGCAGCTCATCACTGCAGGCCAGTAAATTCAAAAAATGAAACGGAGAAAACCGGACTCGGATATGATGAATCGATGTAGTGAGACAACCCATTTAAGTGGAACTGAGCTGCAACACCAGGCACAGTCACCTTACACTGCCCTGGGTGCAAAATTATGGGGATGAGGCACTCATTCAGCCAGTCTGGATAGGCAATTAGTATTTTTTAGCTCTCCTTTAAAGTGGTTGCAGTTTTAAAGAGCCACAGGTAGCTTCAGACCCACTTCCTGGTAAGGCTGTTGGTGGTTTTACAGCAGTGATTTGCTCTGTTGTTCCTAGCTGATCCTGTGTTAGTGACATGAGTGCAGGAGGTTTGTAAACTGTAGTGCACAAAGCTATAGAGCTTTAAAGGGTTTAAGCTTGTCAGTAAGTAATGTAAACAAGCTCCTATCTTACAAATGAGAAACAGAGCAGGAAGGGACATTAACAGAGCAATACATTGCTAGAGCAATGAGAGCAGAGGGAGGTGGCTGGTATCTAGGGAAGCTTGTGTGCAAAAGCAGCAGATAAGAACTGCTTCCAACTTTGAGAAGAGAAGCAAAATCGGAACAGTAATGTATTTGGTAATAGACTTTATTTACATTTGCCTACATGTAAAGCTAACCAATAAAGCAGAAATACATCTACCCCTGACTTTATTTTTGATTATATCCTGTTTACAGAGATCATCCTCCCCCCCATATGTTGTGTGGCTTTTGCTGGGTCCTCATCTCTCGGCTGCTTTTAGGTCATCTTGGACACTTTGGGCGACATTTCCCAACACGCCAACGCCAGTTTTTTGGTCTATATTGCGCTAAAACCGATTTTGACGCCATATTTTGGATGTAAATGAACTGTCATAGACCAAAACTAGGCGCATTATATGCCAGGACCGACACATTGTAATGCGCCTAAAAATGATGCACCTCCATAACGAAATGCGCCTATTGAGGCTCATAGCACATCATTACAAGTGTATATGTGTTAGGCGCATTTCATATACTTGTAATTATAAGCTATGCGCCTCCGTGCGCAATGTGCCTCGATAGGGGCATTACATACTAATGATATGCTATGTGCCGCGATTTGCGCTAATCGCGCATTGCATTACGGAGGCGCACAGCACATCATTTTTAGGCACATTATGTTTACTATGCAAGGTATACCTGACCCCAGATTTTTGATAGGGCCGGACTTTCTGGCACACTTTACACTTATTTACAGTTTATAGAAGAGATGTAATGGAGCTAGAGAGAGTGCAAAGACGAGCAACCAAACTTATAAGTGGAATGGAGCATCTTAGTTATGAGGAGAGGTTAGTAGAATTTAACTTTAGTCTTGAGAAAATACGGCTTTGGGGGGGGACATGATTAATTTATATAAATGGTCCCCACAAAAAGTATGGTGAAAATTTAAAGTAAAGCCCCCTCAAAAGACAAGGGGACATTCTCTTCTGCTAGAGAAAAAAGGATTCAAACTCCAGAGGAGAAAAGCGTTCTTCACTGTAAGAACTGTGAATCTGTGGAATAGCCACCTGAGGAGCTGGTCACAGCAGGAACAGGTGAAGGTTTTAAGAAAGGCTTAGATATCTTCCTGAAACTAAAGAACATTAATGCATACATAGCCATGTAAAATTCTGGATTCTGGCTGGTGAGGGTTCTGTAGTCGGAAATCGGGTCTCCCCTGGAGCAGATTGGTTCTTGCCTTGTGGATTTCAGGGCATTCACCAGTGGGGAGGCGGGGCTTAACATCCTTGTCTCCCTCCCTTCACCCACATTTTCCCCACCCTTGGTTGAACTTGATGGACACATGTCTTTTTCAACTGTACTATGTAACTATGTAATGCGCCTATAAACTGACGTAGCACCGCCAATTTTCGGACATCTCGCCCTTTGTTTTGTCCACCACTTCTGTGTTATTTTATTCCTTCCTCTCCGGGGACTGTTGCTGAATGGGTTTTCCTAACCCTCGGTGTTTGACCTTTGCTGGGCCTGTCTTTGGCAGGATTTGCCTTCTTTATCGGGCTGGTGGCTTAGTTTGCATGGCCGGGGTTGCCAGGCAGTAAGCTTTATCTGCAGACTTCTTCAGGTGGTGGTTTCCTGTGGCGTTTGCTTCTGCTTCTTTTTCCTGTTTGTATTTTCCCAGTAGTTTGATTATAACTTTATACTGTTCCATGTTCTCCACTTTGATAAATGACATGTCCGAGCGAAGGGATTTTTATTTTAAATTCTATTTATTCCAAGCCTTTAAGGTGCGGCAATTGTTCCCGAGCTGCTGTCTTACTGCTTGCTTTTTCTGGTTCAAGTTATAATTAAGTCAACTTCCTCTAAAATTGGTTTCTGTAGCTTAGGGGAAAAACCCTTCAAGCTTTCTCATAGCTCGGCCTCCTGATGAGACTTCGGTAAAGGCACAGACGTTATCTGCACTGATATAATGAGCTGTGGAAGGGCTTGTTCACCTTTTAACATCATGTCACATTACATAAAGAAAAAGTCTGCACAAAAGGTTGAGTAACTTTGTAAATGCATTATGTTACTTGTTTTATTGATCCTGGGGTTCATGTGTTTTTTTTACCCAAGCTGACTCACTATTTTGCTGGGGCAGTCACTGTACTACACTACTTTTCCGTCGATCCTGAGTTACAGCCTTATTTTAAAGAAAAACTGCACCATAAGGTTTGAGTCACTTTTAAAATATTACTACTGTTTTATACTGATCCTGAGTTACATCCTGTATTATACTCCAGAGCTGCACTCACTATTCTGCTGGTGCGGCACTGTGTACATACACTACTTATCCTGTACTGATCCTGAGTTACAGCCTGTATTATACTCCAGAGCTGCACTCACTATTCTGTTGGTGCAGTCATTGAACATACACTACTTATCCAGTAACTGATCCTGAGTTACAGCCTGTATTATACTCCAGAGCCTGCACTCCACTATTCTGCTGTGCAGCCACTGTGTAATACATTTACATTACTTATCCTGTACTGATCCTGAGTTAAATCCTGAATTTCTTTATTAAAATTTTAAAATCATAACAATAAATCATACAAAACTCACCCGAAAATGCTGAAGCAATATACAGGACACATGCACCTCCATCACGGTTTTACTATCATCGTCCAGACCAACAATCACTGCCCCACAAAGCCTACTATTTACAATATTTACACACCACTATAAACAATATAAAATAATTTACCAACCCAAGATGCCCTGGCCCGGTTGTATACAAAGAAAAAAAAGAAAAACAAACCTAACAACAACCACAACAAAAGCACACCATAATTTCTCTTTTTTTTTTTTTTTTTCCCTCTTCCCCTTCCACCACAACAAACCAAAAAGAAAGAAAAAAAAAAAAAAAAACCACCACCAGCACACCACAAATTTTTTTTTTTTAGTTTTTAATTTTTTGATTTTTTTTTTTTGGCCCTGAACTGACCCCGCATCCCATGCCCCCAGCACATGTTGACGGACATCCGTGAATCAGTCCAGGATTTTTTGGTCTTTTTTTTTTTTTCCCCCAAATGTCCCCAAAGGTCCTCAAAGTCCCATAAACCCCAAGACCCTCCCCCCGTTTCCCACACCCAACACTAACTCTAAAGCCCAATCCCCAACACAATATATAATATACAAAATATAGCAAACACAAGAATATATACTAACAAAGAACAAACACACACTCAGACTTTCCAGAACACCCCCAAAAGCCCAAGTTTCTGCGCCTGCAAGTCCCTATATCCTCGCACAGTCATCAAACAAAACAAAAATCTTACAGTGCATAATCAGCCCACCACCAGGAAGGGAGACGACAAGCTAGGATATCCCAAAGGCAAAAGCCCCCCAATGGAAAGAGGCTCTACCTGGCCCCGACCACTAAGCTAACTAGAAATAAGTGCTCCTCTCCGACCTCCCAGGTGTTGAATGCACCATAGGCCCATTTCCGCATATGAAAGAGACCGGCCAGCCTGCCAGCCAATGTAGCTCCCCACCCTGGTGTAACCCTCTGAGTTAAAGGGACAATTGAAAGCAGGAAGAGGTCCATGCTCTCCAGAGGCCACCGCAAACTCTCGCTAGGACACGCCCCCGGTCCCTCAGAGCTCCTACACTTCAGATTGTCCCACACACACAGCTTCCCATGAAGCAGCGCCAAGCCAAAGTCCCAAAACTTCGAGGGATCCTGATAGAATTCAAAAGTCGCAACCAACCTCCAGATCAACGACCGGCTTGCAGTCCCTGTGGGCCAGAGGTTTCTGGAAATGGGTCAACATAACCCTTTTGTCAAGGAATTTCCTCGACTGATTCCTGATTTCCCCACATCCCCAGACCCCACCGACGCAGAACCTCAGAACCAGGCAGCGTAGGCTGGATATGCCCATGAGGCGTGCTGCAAGTCCTTCACTTGCCCCCTGTCATCCCATGTCCTGGAAAAAGGCCGAAACCATCCCCCGACAGGAGAATACCCACGAGGGAGCCCTCTCTTTCCAAGTCTGCAGGTTGTCTTAATAAAGGTGTTTCACAAGAAACACCACAGGTGACAATACCCAACCCTCCTAGTCTCACTCGTACGGTAAGTAACCTCCCTCTGTGACAAGGTTCAGCCTATCCCCATACAACATCTAGAAGACCAGACTGTAGACCGGAGTCCAGAAGGTTCGGCAAGAATGCACACACTGCCCAGATACAACAGCAAAGGGAGCAGGATTTTTTGATAAAGTTAACCGCCTTTCCCTGGAGGTTCAAAGACCAACCTTCACTGAACCACCTTCTGAGCGCGGCAATCATAAGCCTGCTGTCCCAGTTTTGAGTGGGTATCCCTTGCCAAATTCAATGCCAGAACTTTTGCTGACTCCTGGGGCTCTGGAAGGTGTCCGGGAGATCAAAAACCAGGATCCTCCTAAAAACTCCCAGCCAGATACTCTCACACTGATAATCCAAGTTGGAAATCTTGACCCAGATGACTCTGAGTAGCCTTCTAACCTCTGAACACACCCACTCCGCCTCCCCTCGCGAGGATACGAAGATGGTTACGTCATCAGCATAGGCCACCACCCTCAGAGTGGCCTCCGGAGCCGCCCGGTCCATCCGAGCCCCGCCACTGGTCCACAATCGATCCTCCTAAGTGAAAGGATCATTGCAAACACATACAGTAGCGGGCTCAGCGACAACCCTGGCGAACCCTAGAACCCACCTCAAAAGGGGCGTGCCAATCCAACCGTTTAACAAGTTGGAAACTCCTCTCCCCCTGCGTACAAGGTCTTAAGCCCATCAACAAACCTCGCCCGGCAGGCCATAATCTCAGGAGGAACGGACCAGAGGTACTCATGGTTAACATGATCCAGATACGCTTTTGCCTGATCCAAGGACAGCAGGTACCACCTTCCAGTGACCCGCACTGCCTGCTCCACAGCTTCCCGGACACTGAGTGCACAGTCACTTAAACGTACTGCGCCCTGGAACAGACTGTGCTGGTCCCCTGGAAAGTATCTGGGGTGCAAATTTCACAACCGATTAAACGCAACCTTTGCCAGAATCTTTCTGTCCACAATTGATCAAGCGCTATGGGACGCCAGTTCTCAATATGGGACGGATCTTTACCCTTTGACAGAAGGACCAAAGCTGACCTCCTCCTTGACTTTGCAGAATGTCTGCGAGAGACACTCATTAATATACCTCAGTCAAGAGGGGACCAGGTGTCCTAAAGGTCTTATAAAACTCAGATTTAAACCATCAGTGTCCAGGCGATTTTTGGGGCGAGCCCCTCAATCGCCAGCTGATTTCCTCTTCTCTGATCTCCTTCTATCAAACATCAAGAGAGTGTCTACTTCCCGGTTCAGGAACCAGTTTCATCAGCCAGGAAAGCCGACATCCTAACCCGATCAAGATCCCTCCTCGCCATGAGATGTGAGTATAGGATCTGACGACCTCCAAATCCCCGTGATCTATACCTTCTCCAGGACCCCTTTTCTGGTTTGTCATATAGTTTATTTTATTTCCCGTACTATCAAGTCAGCTCCAGGACAACAATCTTACTATCACTGACATCTTGCGAGTTTCTGTAAGGGTCGGGGCGAGCGGTACTCCTCAGATAATCCCGCTCAAAAATCCAAGATGCTTGTCTATCGTACTGACACCGTCATGAGCAAGGACTTTCACTCTGGAGATCTCCTCGCGTCTACCCCCAGTCGAGACAAGACATTCGAGTTCCTCCTCTGACCCTGGTACAGTGCGATACCTGCTCAGGCTCCTGAGGCTCGAGAGCTGGGCGAAAAACTTGGGAACCCTTTGTTTGAACATCTCCCACCACTCAGCCCTTACTACGCACAGACCCATCAATGGTACCTGCTCTGAAAAAATCCTCAAAGGACTTGGTCTGATCTCCGCTTCTTCCAAGAGAGACGAATTGAGCCTCCAGTAACCTCTTTCCACATACGGGTGGTCTCCTGTCAACATTCAGAGAAAACAAAATTAAACAGTGTCCGGAGCCGAGAATCCACCTCACAGCAGACACACGTCTGAAGAGACGCCTCCTCCTTAAATAAAATCTGTCTATCCTAGACCACAGCTACCCCTATGATAGGTGAACCCGCGTGGCCTGGGTGTGCAGATGTGGTGACACCACCAGGCTAGCCTCACTAGCTATGCTATCAACGCGACGCTGCAAAGTCCAGCTTGTCTCTGGAACCTCCCCTGTCAAGGGGCATCGTGACAGTATTGAAGTCCCTCCAAAGACCACCTGCGACTTGTAAAAAGATAGGGCTTTGATCCTCATAAGAGACACTTCCGTCCCACTTTGGACTGAGGACCATAGATGTTAGCTAGCGAAGTTCCTGTCCCTTCATAGGACATCTACGATCAAGCAACCTCCCCATTTCTAATTCAAATCACACCGTCCGGCATTTTACCCGTTGCTGTAAAAAAGTACGGCCACTCCGCTATACGGCTCGGCTGCAAGGGACCAGTAGGAGGCTCCGCGTCGCCACTGCCCTTTTAGCTTAAATACTGCGCTGAGTCTGGCAGCCTGTCTCCTGCAGAAAAAGAATGTCTTGCTTCTAATCGGCCCGAAAAAACAAATGGCCGCAAACGAGGCCGTATCTGACTAATGCGGCAACATTAATGGATGCCAAGCGTCAGCGGAGTGGCGACCGTCCATCCTGGGTGAGTGAATTAGACGGCTTTCTTCTCCCCCTGCCCGTGCGCCATTCTCCACATCAGACGACGGTTTTGTCCCTTTTTAAGGACACAGAGTGTCCCATATCCCCTACCGTCCCATGTCCCTCTGGATCTAGGCCAGTCCCTCCCCGGAGGAAATGTTTTCCCCCAAGCGAGGGACTCGGCGCCGCCCTGTAGGCCCCTGATGTCACCGCGCAGCTTCCGGAACCCTACCCTTTGCCCCCTCCTCCGATGCAGGGGGCGATGTCCCGAGGGCAAGGAACCGTTGAGAGACCAATCAGAGGGGGGTCGGTTATAACCTTCCTTTGGCACTGTGGGTGGGGAGAATATCTTACATCCCCTTTCTTTTTACCCTGCTTCCCTCTCTTGCCCATCTTCCTCTTTCCCCATCCATGCCATGACCATTGGGGGGTGTTGAGGAACGGCACTTTCCTCTTTTTGGAGCCTCCAGATTTCCTCATTCAGTTTCACTATCCTTTGGGGCCTCAGCGTACATCAGCCTCAGGAGGCGGGAACAGAGGTCACCCTACGAACCCCAGTTGGCCTGAGGTCCCCGAGGTTCGCCCATTTCCCGATCTCTGTTGCGCCTTTCTTCCTGAAACGCCTTAGTTTGGCAGAGCTCTTCCTGCTACCTTGTCCACACTTTCTGCCCCTCCACTCCCTTCATCACCGCTGCCAGTCTCCCCCCCAGCAGAACCACCTCATGGCTTCTCCCGCCGGGAATTGACCGCATTGGCAAAGGAACTGGACAGCGGCTGGAACGGGTTGTTCCCCAATGGGTCACATAAGTGACAACGAATCTGTGCACAGGACGCAGCAAGGTGACCTAAGGCCCCCACACAATGTGACTTCTCCTGCGCGTGCAGCTGCACTAATGCGTGGGGCTGCCACATCTGTGACCCAGCGTCGGCTGACCCTGGTAGAAAATCTGAATGCGATCCCGCTTCCGAGGAAAGGTAGCAGATGGTAATTGGGTAACCGTCATTCCCCGAAACCCTGAGCTTGACTCAAAATGTCCAACCCCTGACCAGATGCCAAATTCTCCCTTTTCTTTTGAGGACACCACCACCTCCCCTTTAGTCGGCCAAGCCACGTCATGATGTCAGTGCAAGAGAGTGACTCGTTACGAGTTAGAACGGTCACCCTCTTCACGTTATTCTGACGAGACACCGCCTGGACAGCAAAGTCTCGCCAGCCGGGCTCGTCCTTTGCCACCTCATGGTTCGACCAGAAGAGCTCAAGGACCTCCGGCCGAACAAAGCTGACATCGAACTCATGTCCCATAGGGATGAATCAAGGCAAAGAGTCCGTTGCACTTGAAGCCCATCTTTAGCAGGAGCTCAACCACCTTTGCCCTTGGTGGACATGTATCATTGCAACCCACCTCAGAATGGACTACAGTCCTAACGGAGAACTACCCCTGCCGGCTGTTCGGGAGAGACCCATGTGGTCCTGCCCGTCCCTTTGCTCTCGGAAGGCTGAGAGGCCATGCCCTCTCTAATCCATAAGGAAGATCACCCCTTACCCTCAACATTGATTGATCTCTCACCTCTCTTTAGAGCCTCCAGAAGAATGTCGTTGCAAAAGAGCTGACCCCAGACCATAGGACAAGAGGGACCCCTAACTCCCCCCAGCCGGCGACATTAGAATTAACTGCGTACAGGGCATGTCAACAGCTGGGGGGGCAACCGGTACCAGGCCCCCCACCCTCCACACTCCCCGATGACCCTCCACCACCCATCTCCATAGCCTCCAAACCACCTCCATTAGTAACATATCGTGGCCCACCTTCCTCCCACCACCACTCACACCACCGCCAAGGCCCCCGATACATCTACAACAAAAACGTTTCCCGCCTCCACCTCCTCCCTCGTTCTCCCCCACATTCATACCCTCACTCATACTGAGCCGGAGCCGGCTGAGATTGGTGCAACATAATGGTGGGTAACCTCAGCATCCCTGTACCTGGGGCCAAGTGACCCCCACAGAACAGGCCGCAAACTCCCGTAAAGGACGGGCCAGACCAGCCTTACTTACCCTGCTTTAGAGCCTCTCACCTGCCTTTACCCTCCGCTTCATCGGTACCCTATGTTTTTTGGTTGTTGTTGTTTTGTTTTTTTGTTATTGTTTGTTTTTTTGATGATTTTTTTGATTTTGTGTGTTTTATTTGCGTTTTTTTTTTTTTTGGTGTGTTGCGTGGTTTTTTTTTTTTTTTTTTTTGTTTTTGGGCGCCGCAGATCCAGTGCTAATGCTGCTGACCTTTCCTTGCGCCGCCCTCTGGACCAGCACTACCAATACAAAACTAGGGGTTTTTAGTCCAAGTCCAAGGTCCTTTTTTGTTAGGCCAACTCTCAGCTCCCGGTGGCCCCCTTCACAGCATTCCCTGCTGCCGCCGAAGGACTCATCAGCATCATCACAGTTGAGAGCCACCAGGGTTCACGGAGCCCACTCCGCGCCCCGCCGCTTCCCCCCCTCCCGTTAGGGAGCAGCTTTCAGTCGGCCAGAAGCCTTTCCTCTCAGTTCTATTACTTACAGGTCCCCGGACTCTACAGCCGGTACCGGAAGCGCCAGCTCCCTCCCTGCTACTGCAAACAGAGACAGATCACCCCGCCATAGTTGGATACCTCCATTCTCCCCGCCCCCTGCACCGATCCTACTGCAGGACACGGGCTGGCTGGAGAAGCGGGGTTTCATACAGTGGGATGACCCCCACGGCCGAACCCAGTGTCCCCGCAGGGAGAGGGGGTATACACGAATTTTACCTCTCCAGGTGCTTGGTTTTCTTTAAGCTTTTATCTTACTCTGCCCCCATGCGCCTGCCTCCTCTTGTAATCTCATCTTCAAAGCACAAGTCCTGGAGACGCACTGGTGACTCCCAGGAGCTGGATCTGTTGCCATTATGGGCCCCTCCCTGGCTGTCTGGCTCGCTCTCCTCCCCGATCCACCAGTGGCGGCATGGTGACATCAAGCTGCCTGCTGTGCAGGGAGCCCACTGTAACGGCGCCATCCGTCAGGGCCACGAGGTGGATCCGGCTGTCCCATCATCACCATGTCCTCCTCCATCTGCTGTGTCTTCCGCCACCTGCGTGCGCGGCGGCGAGCCCCATCCGCCATCTCCCCTCCTCCTCCCCATCTCCTGGACAGCAGTCCCTCATTAAAAGTTTCTCGCTTAAGTGCCCGCTTCTCTCCCCCTAGCATGGTTCGCTGTTCCTCCAGTTCATATATCATCAGACTGGAGCTGCTCACTTGGCTTTTGCGAGCCCTTTCTTCTTCCTTTGGGGTCCACCCCAAGCTGGCCCTTCACACTGCGCAGCTCCTCCCGGAGCCTCTCCAGGGTCTTGACTGGCGTCCTTCATACTCACCGGAGGTACACTCTAACACGGGAAACCAAATGTTGAACACTGATTCCTGAGGCATCCCGCATGCCCCAGCCTTTCTCCTTTAAGTCATCACTCACCCCTTGAGCAACATGGCCCTGCTCTCGTCCCCCGGAAGGCCACACTCGACCCAGCTTTGCGCCCCAGAAATCAGGTTCCTCCTTACTGGAAGAAAACCCTTGCTGCTTTTAAATGTCTCTTGTCTCTTCCGACTCAGGGACTACAGAAGCCACATTGCTGCGGCTCCTGCCAATCTTCTTCACCCTCGAGTCCTCCAATGCAAGGCCAAACGCTGGCTTCTCCAGTCCCCGGCCCTAGCTGAGACAGAAGCCGAGGGCTTGATTTGCTCACTCATGCCCAGAAACCACTCCCTCCCTGGGGAGTGAGGGAGCAGAAAACCAGGCCTGGAGTAACAAACACACATACACAGTCAACGCAGCAGGCAGCACAGAGCGCCCGCCCTCTGGAGACACACCACGCACTGATTGGCGTGCACCTTACAGAGCTGCACTCACTATTCTGCTGGAGGAGTCACGTGTACATACATTACTTATCCTGTACCTGACCTGAAGTTTAACATCCCTGTATTAAACCCCAGAGCAGCGCTCCACTATTCTTGCTGGTTCACGTAACTGTGTACATACATTACTTATCCTGTACTGATCCTGAGTTACATCCTGTATTATACCCCATAGCTGCGCTCCACTATTCTGGCTGCGTGCAGTCACTGTGTACATACATTAACTTAACTCTGTACTGGATCCTGGGTTACATCCTGTATTCTACTCCAGAGTTCGCACTCACTATCTGCTGTGCAGTCACTGTGCATACATTACTTATCCTGTACTGATCCTGAGGTTACATCCTGCTATTATACCCAGAGCTAGCGCTCACTATTCTGCTGGTGCAGTCCACGTACATACATTACTTATCCTGTACAGATCCTGAGTGACATCTGTATTCTACTCCATAGCTGCTCTCACTATTCTGTTGGTGCATTCACAATGCATACATTACATATCCCTGTACTGATCCTGAGTTTACATCCAGTATTCTACCCAGAGGCTGCGCTCACTATTCTGCTGGTGCAAGTCATTGTACATACATTACATTACTTATCCTTGACTGATCATGAGTTACATTCCCATGCATTATACTCCAGAGGCTGCCTCACTATTCTGCTGGTGCAGTCATTGTACATACATTACATTACTTTATCCGTATGATCCTGAGTTACATCCCTGTATTCCTACTCCAGAGCTGCACTTCACTATTCTGCTGGTGCATCACTGTTTAAATACATTATATTACTTATCCTGTACTATCCACAGTTACATCTGTATTAATCCTCCAGAGCTGCTCTCACTATCTGCATGAGGAGGTCACTGTTACATACATTTACTTATCCTGTAACTGATCCTGAGTTACAACCTATATTAACTCCAGAGCTGCACTCACTATTCTGCTGCTGCAGTCCTGTTACATACATTACATTACTATATCCTGTACTGATCCTGAGTGACATCCTTATTATACTCAGAGCTGCATCACAGTTCTGCTGGTGGGCAGTCACTATGTCACATACATTACATTACATCCTGTACTGATCCGGCGTTACATCCCTGTAATATACTCCAGAGCTGCAGCTCACTATTCTTGCTGGAGGAGTCACTGTGTACAATACATACTTATGCCTGTACTGAATCCTATGAGTTACATCCTGTATCTATATACTCCAGAGCTGCACTCACTATTCCTGCTGGTGCAGTCACTGAGGTACATACATTACATTACTTATCATGTACTGATCCTGAGTTACATCCTGTATTATACTCCAGAGCTGCGCTCACTATTCTGCTGGCTTCAGAGCTGAAATTTCACAGCATTCTCTGATCAATGTCGGCACAGAACTTACTCTTAGATTACCTTCCAATTAAGACTATATTTTAGAACAGGCACTGTATCGCATCCTATAGGTAAAGCTAACTGTCCAACTGTCCGAGAGTATTGTATCCGTTTGGCTAAGCTGGTGAGGGTATACCTGATAACAAGCTTATTCATGGTTTCTAGTTGAAATCATTAGGGTTATGTAACTTTTATTACATACATCAAGTAGATTGTACGAGTTTATACAACAATCCTCTTCTTTTCCAGAAACCGTGCTGCTCTTGCTCAAGGGCCGTGTACGGTTTTGCAGCTTAGCCCCATTCTCTTGAATGAGCTGCACTGCCAAAGAAATCCTATTGACAAGAGAAGTGGTGTTTCTCTGATTTTTTTTTTGATTTTTTTTTATATATGTTATCGGGTTTGCAGCGATCAAAGGTTAATCTAAGCTTTATAGAATAAGTTCAGAAAAGATAACGAAGAGGCATCCAATAAAAAATACTATAGATAGCAAGTTTTACAACTTCACTTTACATGTGTTTGAATGGTAACTGCGAGATGGAGAAGATTGTTTGGTGTAGATTTATGTAAAACATAGGGAACTGCAAAAAAAAAAAAAAAAAAAACCTTAGAAGGAGCCGTCTGCTCTTCTGTGCAGTGTAGTATAGAGGAGCCGTCTCCCCTTCTCCTTGTGTGGTGTATTGTAATAGGGAGGAGCTGTCTCCCCTCCAGGGTGGTATAGTATAGAGGAGCTGTCTCCCCTCCCGTGTGGTATAGTATAGAGGAGCCGTCTCCTCTCCCGTGTGGTATAGTATAGAGGAGCCGTCTCCCCTCCCGTGTGGTGTAGTATAGAGGAGCCGTCTCCCCTCCCGTGTGGTGTAGTATAGAGGAGCCGTCTCCTCTCCCGTGTGGTGTAGTATAGAGGAGCCGTCTCCTCTCCCGAGTGGTGTAGTATAGGAGCCGTCTCCTCTCCTGTGTGGTGTAGTATAAGAGCCGTCCTTTTTTTTCCTCTCCTGTGTGGTGTAGTATAGAGGAGCTGTCTTCTTTCCTGTGCGGTGTAGTATAGAGGAGCCGTCTTCTCACCTGTGTGGTATAGAGGAGCCATCTCCTCTCCTGTGTGGTATAGAGGAGCTCTCTCCTCTCCTGTGTGGTATAGAGGAGCCTCTTCTCTCCTGTGCGGTGTAGTATAGGGGTTTGAGTGTTCCTTCTCCTCCCGTGCGGTGTAGTATAGAGGAGCCTTCGTCTCTCCTGTGTGGTATAGAGGATCTGTCTCCTCTCCCATGTTGTGTGGTATAGAGGAGCCTCTTCTCTCCTGTGTGGTGTGGTACAGAGGATTTGTCTCCTCTCCTGTGTGGTGTAGTATAGAGAAGCCGTCTCCTCTCCTGTGTGGTATAAAGGATTTGTCTCCTCTCCCGTGTGGTGTGGTATAGAGGAGACATCACAATTTCCTTTGTCTGTGGCTGTAAACGGCTCAGATGCAGGACAGTGTTGGTAACCAGTGAGCACTGCCAAGTCATTTCTGATGATCTCTTCTTTTTGCAGGAGTCGGCTCTGTATGGGGATCACCTCTGGTTTGAGACCAATGTGTCTGGAGATTTCTGTTACGTGGGCGAGCAGTACTGCACGGCTAAGATACAGGTATGTCCCATGCTTGACGGTTAATGAGCGGTACTCTATGCTGGTGACCATATGCTCTGTACGTTGTTTAATACTGGGCTATGGAGTACCAGTCTGTGTTATATACAGCAGGGTGCGGAACAAACATAGGTGGAAGTCAGACACCCCCCTCCACACACACTCAATAGACTTAGTGATGTTCTCACCATGCTGTTCCACAAAGCCTGCTTTTCACAGCCAACTTCAGGCTCCTACATCTAGTGACTGACATTTCAGCTCTGCTATTCATAGCTGAACCTGTTAGAAGGGCATTGGCGATGTAGAGGTTACAGAGCTCTAAAGGCTTAAAGTTTGTCAGTAAGACACATAAACAAGCTCCTTTGCTGCTGATAGGACACAGCTGTCAGTGACCTCACCATTCCGGCCAGGGCTGCTGGAGCAGAAAGAGGTGGTTGGTAACCTAGTGCAGCTTGTGTACACAAGCAGGAGATAAGAACTGCTCTGACTCGGAAAGAAAGCAAAATCAGAACAGGAATATTTTTGGCAATAGTTTTTTATATACATCTGCTATATATCCAGCAGAGTGTCAGTGGATATACAGTTGAAACCAGAAGTCTCTGCAGGCAGCAGGGTAATCCAAAGCAGCCATGTGGCAGATACGAAGGACTCAGTGAGTTAAAGGGGGTGTATCGCTTCATCAGTTTGTGTGTTTCATTGTATTTTCAGTTTCTCAGCTCTACAAATCCAGGGGCGTTTCTTCCCCTCCCAGCTGGGTGTTTCTTAAAGGGGTTTTGCCAGGACGTGCCTTATCTGCTAAGAAGCAAATGTAAACAAGCCACGGAGCTGAGAGAGAGAGAGACAGACAGCCAGAGCACAGAGCTGCATAAGGGATTGTGTGAAATGCTCACTCAAATAATCAAACTACAACTTGTGGATTCTGTATACAAAAGTAGAAATATGAAAATATCCTATAGTATATAATACCACTAAGGAATGAAAGAATTACAAAATTACAAGACCTATAAAGACATTCCTCTAAAACATAACTTTTAATAATACTATCATATAAAATACCAAAAATGGTCAAAATATAAACCAAAATACGTGATTCAGAAGGTGTAGGAGAATACCCAGGGAAAAAAATATGGGGAATATCTACACTATCCCTATCCGGACACCTATTACTCTCCCTCAGAAAATAGGGAACCCGCCCCGAAAAGGGTGACCCAGTAGAGCTGTCCCCTGTATGTCCCTATCAATCCCTTATTAACTCATGTATATGAGACATACAGTGTAAAGGAAAAAAATGTAAACAACACATACATATCTATAGGCTCATAAAGCCGACAAATAAATGCTACCTCCCATTCATGAAACAACGCCCACTCAGATATCTCATCACACTCGCAACTCCAATAACAGTACCTGTAAGTTGGAGAATAACTCATCCTCCATCGGAGAGTGAACGGCGTCTCTGAAGGTTCATCACGCATGCGCGGACACTCAAAGATGGCCGCCCTCATCAAATTATTCCAATGCGCATGCGTGGAGAAGTAAAGATGGCGCGGATCCGCCACGTCAGTCTGGGCACGTCCCGCGTTGCCATGGTGAGCTACACCTGTTTGTGACGCCAGTTTTCTCATGCCGAATAAAATATAATATTCAAATCTAGCCCCCATGCGTGCATAGGACCCACGTTTAGTGCAAATAGTCATAATATATTACACATTGCCCCCTGCAACATATTTCTACCCGGTGCCCTGAAAGCTTCTGCAGCTCAGTCTCATCATATAAGAAGCTTTCTCTGCGCAAGCCCGGCCAGCAGCTCTTGTCAGGTCATATCTAGTAGAAGCTTTGAAGTAACCAAGGGCATGTAAGGCAGTCTGTAGCTCTCTCAGGCTGCAATATTTTTAATCGCATATATTTAGAAAAGTGATTAAATACCCATTTTGGAGGATCCCATGTCAACATTACATCGTGGCAAAACCCCTTTAGCTGAAAGGGGATGACATCACCCCCTTCATTGTTCATGCTCTCCGAGTCCGTGTGCTCCCCCCCCCCCTCTTTGTCTGAGTCCACATGTCACTGTGTAGTTCCTCTCTTATTTTGAAAGAGCTGTTTGTTTACATAGCACAGCCCTGCATTTAGTCTAGACAGTCTTCTATGAACTCAGAGCACTCATCTCTTCTCCTCTCGCAGCTGGAGGTTTGTTACAGTTGAATTCAGTCTTCTATGAACTCATCCAGAGCACAGATTTGTCTCCTTTCTATGTTTACACGCAGGAGCACAATTCTGCTGTTTTCTGATTGTAGAAGCAGCTGCAGGGTTACTGTGGAGCTGCTGGCTGTGCAGAGTGAAATGTTGCCGGCCCCTTATTCTGAGTGAGAGAGAAAGAAATACGCGCTTACGTGAATATGACTGATCGGGGGCCAGACAGAATGTAAATTAGTAGAGCCGTCGGCCAATGAAGTGAAAGGAGGTGGAATCCAACCGTCACTGGGGAACAGTGTTTACACAAAACGAAGATAAGGGAGTCTGTGAAAACAAGACAGCTTTGCTAATGACAACCAATTGCAAAGTTGCTTGTTTTCACTGTCCCCTTATTCTGAAGACCATTTGATGAAATGATACAACCCTTTTAACTCACTACAGTCAGTACAAATAAAGTGGGTACCTATGAGCGTACCAGGGTATAAATCAGTGGGGGAGAAAACGACAGGGTTTTGCCATGCAACATAGAAATACATGAGCAGCAGGACATCTTTTGTCTCCTCCATAATGCACATACAGCGGCACGGTGTTTATTAACCCTCAGTCTGGCTCAGTGGCAGATGCAGACCTAAAGATTAT
Source organism: Phyllomedusa bahiana (assembly GCA_025379985.1). NCBI lineage: Eukaryota > Metazoa > Chordata > Amphibia > Anura > Hylidae > Phyllomedusa > Phyllomedusa bahiana. The sequence goes on along the minus strand of JAODAL010020141.1, from coordinate 51,218 downwards.
TAACCAATTGGGATCAGACTGCAAATATAGGTGATGATGCCATAATATTGGTCACTCATAAAACAGCTGGGAAATTTTCATCAAGGTTGACCTGTGACTTTGTCCAAGTTTCTAACTGTGTATTTGAATTCGACACCACTGTACTATATGGAGTTCAGCTCCTTGAATGTAATATATTTAACCTATCTCGGTGTCTATATAAAAGACTGTAACATAATAAGGGCGTCAGAAAACCCATTTAATGGGAGTCTGACCTGCTATGTATTTGCTTCATTGTTCTCAGAATAGGCTTGTTTATATACTAGTCACGTGTAATTGATCCTTCTGTACAGCAAGCTCCAGATTGGGATATTTTGCAGTGGGACAATATAGCTCCAATTGTAGGAAACAAAATCCCTGCTCCTCTATATGGTGAGATTTTCACACTCTGTCATCCTTATAGTGATCAACATTTTTTTTCTATAAAAAAAAAACAGTACAAGAAAAGTCTAAAATGTGCAGAACTTAGGCTGTATTCACACGGGGTAATTGCGGTGCGCATTTCGCGTCGTATTTGCGCTCTAATACGAGCGAGACGCGCGCCAAGAGATGCTTTGCAGGTGTACGCGCCGATCAGCGCGACTCCCAAACACCCGGCGTAAATGCGGGCTGTAATGTACGTCTCACAATTGCACCGTGTGAACATAGCCTAAGGGAATGTTCACACGGCGTCTTGCGCCGCAATTACGGTAATCCATAGCGCTCATAGAGAACTATGGATTATGTGCCATGTATGATTGTATTGTTCACACGGGGGGGGATAAGTGGCATGTCAATTGTTCACTGCAACTACGCGCCGCGAGTAATGCATGTCTGTAATATGCGCGAGCTCCCAAAACACACGGTGTATTGCGGCACGTACTGTATATTTTTTTTTCTCTCTTACTGCTGCATGTGGTTTATTAGCTCATTTACTTTTCAGACTTTCCGTACACATCTCCTTTAGATTGGCCTTCCACTGCTGTGCCTGCCGCTTTATGCATATTAGGCTAAAGCGTCACAGTGTTCATGCTTCCCTGGGGTCGCTACCCACTGGTCCGCTTCCTATAATGAGAGCACGACTGTCTGCGTTCCTCCTTCCCACTGACGCTTTTAGCCGGCGCTCCACGTGAAGCCCTTTGAAAACATTTCCAGTTTACTCCATATCCTAGAAAACTGCACTCTGTAATGCTTTAAAGAACCGCTCCAGGTTTTTTCTTTTAAAACAAAAAAAATTAATTATATATTTCGTCTAGGTACACAATAGTGCCAGTCATTTTGCTTACCTGCAGCTGAATACAGGATTTCTCACTGCTGACACTAGGTCATGTAACCTGCACAGTATGGTGGTGCGACCTGGAAGCTCTTTCTGCATACCTATGGGAGGTTCAGAGTCAATCTCATCGGAACGTACAGAGAGACAGACTTTGTCAGCGTTAAAAACACAGTGTTTCTCTGGTAATCAGAGACTGTTGCGTCAGTCAGAAACCCTGTATTCAGCCGCAGGTAAGCAAAATTACTGGTACTACACTGTACCTAAAAGCAATTTATTTATTTATTTTTATAACATATTTTATTCAGGTTTTTAACATATTTTTCTAAATAGACAAACAAAAGCACACAGTTAAAGGGGTTGTCTCACTACGAAGATCATAGTTGAAAATGTGGGGACCAAAAATCTAAGGATGTACGTCCTTGGTTACTATTGGCAAAGTGCTACGGTTTTAGAGAATGGGCTGGTTTACATGTGCATAGCAGCGGTGTTTGTTTACTGGTCTGGGAAGCATCCTGTCCTGACCAGGTCGTGCACATGGAAAGGAAAGGCAGTGAAGAGGAGGGGCAGGGATGTTGTATTGGCAGGCAAAGGAGGAGAGCAGTGAAGGACTTGCAGGGGGTTGTGTGTATTTTATCCTCTTCACTGCCTCTCCTCCATCTCTGTGGCTGCCAATACACACATCCCTGTGGCTGCCAATACACCCTCCCCCGCTATTCACTGCCTCTTATCCCTGCATGTTGCTGCCAATACACACAACCCACCTGCAAGTCCTCTCACTGCTTCTCCTTCGGGCCTGCCAATACACACATCCCTGCCCCTCCTCTTCACTGCCTTTCCTTTACATGTGCACGACCTGGGCAGGACAGAATGCTTCCCTGACCAGTAAACAAACACCGTTGCTAAGCACATGTAAACCAGCCCGTTCTCTTAGTAACCAAGGACGTACATCCTTAGATTTTTGGTCCCCACATTTTCAACTATAATCTTCGTAGTGAGACAACCCCTTTAACATTGCAGATAGGAAAAAATTTGGGGGTTAATAACAGAAGATCAGGCAATGGTAAGTTACAAAGGCATTAAAAGCAATTTCTAATGAACTAGAGGGGAAAAATACCTGGAGTGGTCATTAAGAAAAATATAGATGTAGCAGAGCTGAGCTGGTCATTTCTCCTGCTGTAAATTAATTTACTTGTAGTGTTACTGCAGTCCGGTGATTAAGCCGAGATGACAGTTCATGATATTACCACAGATTGTACCAGTTATTCAAATCAGCACTGCTGAATGTGACAAACTTATCTTGCTTTTCCTACCTACTAAAATTTATCTCTGCAACATTCATATTCATTTCATGTTCTTAGATACAGATTTAGGTTTTGGGTTTTGGGTTTCCTTTGGGATTCATATTTAAAAATTTAAGTGTTTTGGAAATTATTCGGCCCCTTTGAAACTTTTCAACCTTTTCCCAAATTTTCAGGCTTCAAAATAAAATTTTATTTTTTTCAAAGAACAAAAAGTGGGACACAATTGTGAAGGGGAACGAAATTTTTGGATATTTAAAACTATTGTAAAAAACAAAACTGAAAAGTGGGGCTGAAAATATTATTCGGCCCCCTTAAGTTAAATTTTTTAGCGCCCCCTTTTGCTGCTTTTACAGCTGAAAGTCGCTTGGGCCCCCTGTCTCTATCGTTTTGCCTCGAGAGACTGAAATTCTTGCCCATTCTTCCCTTTGGGCGCAGCGGGAGCCATGAGGTTGGAGGGAGAGGTTTGGGGAAAAGCGGAGCTCAGTGAGGTTGGATGGAGAGCGTTTGTGAGCACTGGAGCTCGTGAGGTTGGATGGAGAGTTTTTGTAACAGCTGGAGTCAATAAAGTTGGGGAGAACTTTTGTACAGCTGGACTCAGGTTTGGTGGAGACTTTTGTGGGCAGCGGGGCTCGTGAGGTTGGATGGGGGGCGTTTGTGAGCAGCTGGAGCCATGAGGTTTGGTGGAGAGCTTTTTGTGACGCTGGACTCAGTGAGGTTGGAGGAGAGCGTTTGTGAGCACTGGAGCTCATGGGGTGGGGAGAGCGTTTGTAAACACGGTCAGTGGGTTTGGGGGAGAGCTTTTGGGAAACACGGAGCTAAATGAGGTTGGGAGAGAGCGTTGTGACAGCTGACCATGGGGTTTGGGAGGGAGAGGTTTGTGAGCACGGGAGCTCAGGGGGTTGATGGAGACGTTTGTGCACAGTGGAGCTCTGAGGGTTGGATGGAGGTTTGTGACAGCGGAGCTCAGTGAGGGGGATGGAAAGCTTTGTGAAAACAGGGAGCTCAGTGAGGTTTGGAAAAGGGGTTTTTGTGAGCAGGGAGCTCATGGGGGTTGGATGGAAAAGGTTGGGGCAGGGACTCAGTGAGTTGATGGAGAGGTTTGTGACAGCTGGAGCTCAGTGAGTTGGTGGAGAGGTTTGTACCGGGAGCTCAGTGAGGTTGGATGGAAGGTTTTTGTGAAACCGGAGCTCAGTGATTTTGGATGGAGAGCGTTTGTGAACAGCGGGAGCTCGTGAGGTTGGTGGAGAGCGTTTTGACAGCTGGAGCTCAGTGGGGTTGGGGGGAGAGCGTTTTGAAGCTGGACTCAGGGGGTTGATGGAGACGTTTGTCCCAAAGTGGGCCAGTAGGTTGGAGGGAGAGCGTTTGTGACGCTGGAGCCAGTGGGGTTTTGGATGGGAGCTTTGTGCACAGCGGAGCTCAGTGAGGTTGGTAAAGCGTTTTGTTTTCCCCAGATTTGAGGGGGTTTTGGGCTGGACTGTGATTGGCCATTTAACACCTGGAGCGGTTATTTGGAACTTCCATTGAATTTTGCTTAAAAGTTTGGGACATTTTCTTGTTGGGAAAATAAAATCTCCGTCCCATCTCAGGTTTTTGCAACCCCAAAGGTTTTCTTCAGAAGGCCTATTGGCTCCATCCATTTCCCCCTCAATTTTAACCTCTTCCTGTCCCTGCTGAAGAAAACCCAAACCATGATGCGCCCCACCCTGTGTGACAGTGGGTGGGGGGGGGGGGGGGGGGGGGGGAGGGGGATGGCGTGTTGCTTTTTTCGCCAAACAAATCTTTTTTCATTGGCCCCTTCGATTTGGTTTCTCTGAGCAGAGCCCCTTTTTCCCATTTGTTTTTGGGGGTCCCCCCCAGGCGGGCCCCCTTTTCCACATGTTTTGGGGTCTCCCAGGGGTTTTGTGGAAAAATTTAAACAAAAACTTTTATGGTTCTTTGAGAAGTGGCTTCTTCTTTTCCTCTTCCCCTAAAGCCCTTTTGTAGTGTTTCGACTGATTTTTTTGTCCTATGGACAGACTCTCCCACCCAGCTTAGATCTCCAGTTCAAAAGAGTGATCATGGGCCTCTTGGCTGTTTTCGATCAGTCTTCTCCTTGTTAGATGAAATTTGAGGGACGGCCGGGTCTTGGGGGATTTGCAGGGGTTGATACTCCCTTCCCCTTTCAATTGATCGCTTCACATGCCCTTGGGATGTTTAAAGTTTCACGGGCCTGCCCGGTGTTTTTGGTCTTCCCTGATGTCTCTCGCTTTAAAAAAGAAACCCCGAACTATCACAAGGGGAGGTGCATTTTTACGGAGACTTATTAACCCACAGGTGGGTTTTATTTTCATCATCATCATTTGGGAAAAATTGGATATTCAGAATCCTCACTGAAATTCTGGATTTAGTTTTACTGCACTGAAAGTAAAGGGGGGCCAAAAAAATTTCGCACGCCCCACTTTTCATTTTTCTTTTTTTTTTTTTTTTTTTTCAAAAGTTTAAAATTTCCCCTAAAATTTTGTTCCACTTCCCAATTGTTCCCACTTTTTGTGATTCTTCCCAAAAATTTTAAATTTATATCTTTATGGTTGAAGCCTGAAATGTGGCAAAAAGGGTTTAAAAGTTCAAGGGGGGGGGGGGGAAAACTTTCGCAAGGCACTGTATAATTATACACGCATGGGGGAAAAAAAATTTTTGGGCACCCCCCAATTTGCAAGTTCCCCCTTAAAAAGATAGGAGGCCCGTAATTGAAAACATGGTCGACCTCAATAAAGACAAAATGAGAAAAAAAAACCAGAAAATCCATTGTTGATCTGGGAAAAAATTTTTTTGCAATTATGGGGGAAAATAATTTTTGGTCCCCTACAAACAAACAAGATTTCTGGCTCTCACGACCTGTAAAAAGTTTCTTAAGAGGCTCCTCTGTCCTCCACCTTTTCCTTGTAAGGGTCCTTTGAATTTGTTTTCAGTATAAAAAACATTGTCCACCCCTTTAAAAAAAAGTACATCCAAAATCCACCAGGGGAAAGACCAAAGAGCTGTGGAAGGACAACAGAAACAAAATTGTAGCTCTACACCAGGCCCATTTATGGTGTAGTGTGTCAAATAAACTACATTTAATTTCCGAAACAAACCGTTCACAAAAAAACTAAATTCCAGCCAGCTCACCTGATCCACAAAGTAAGGAGTGATGCGAGGGTGCACGGTCTCTAGGCACGTTTCGGTGTGCGGGGGTGATTTCTCTTTTTTAAGTTACGGCTAAAGTTTAAACCTGGGGATTTTGGGGGGGGCTTTTTAATAAAAATTATTGGATTTAAGTAAAATATTAAAAGTATGTTCTTGAAATGGTCTTCTTTTATTTTGGGTTAGGATTCTTTTTTTCTCAGGGTCAGTTATTGGGGTTGCTGTTCGACTTGTAACATCAAGTTGATTTTTTTTGTACTAACCCCTTTTAAGCCAAAGCAAAAGTTTTTTGCCAAATTTTTTTGGGGGGGTTTTTTGCTTTGCGTTTCAAAATTATATTTTTTTTTTTTTAAATGAGGGGTTTTATGAGGCCTCTTTTTTCGAGACGAGTTTGTACTTTGGGGAGGAAATTTTAATTCATTTTAAAAAATTTTTAAAATTTTATATTGCAAAAACTTCTAATCTGTGTCAGTCTGAAAGGGCGTGATTGGGACGCACCAGTGTGTCCGGGTCAGGGTTATCACAACAGCTCGGGGGCTACTCTAGGTCCCGGGCGACTGTGCACCCCGTTCCCCAACCCTTTTTGGGTGACCGGGGTTTTCCCTGGGGCAAAACTGCCCAATAAAAGGGGGTTAAAGCAGGGGTTTTTGGGGAAAGTTTCAGGGGAATGCTCTGGGATTGGGCTGTTTTTAACACCCCCCGTTGTCACGCTGCTGCGGCCCGGCGCCCAAATCCGATGCTGCAGCGACGCCAAAAACGTGCTGCAACGAACGACCCCACCGGCCCGACGTCTAAAGCTGTGCCGGTCGTTAGGAGTTAATAACACCTGTAAAGGGGGTCACCAGCGTTTGGTCCGAGTGAACATACTTATTAAATGCGCTTTGGATCCGTCTCTGGGACCCTAAATGACCAAAACGTATCAATAAATACAGTGTGTTTTTAAAACTGCTTCAGTAAAACAGCATCGGGGGTTCAAACGAGTGATCCCGAGTGTGTCTAAAGCGTCTTTCTTTTTGGTCTTTCGGACCGTCCCAAGAATTGTCATTCAATTTTTTTGACCAAAAGGGTGCAGCAGACGCCCATTTAAAACTATGGGGGCAACCCCTGCTGCCCCAAAACGCACCAAAACACCCCGCACCTGGTGTTGGATATTTTGGGAGCCGATCGCGCTGCGTTTTTAGATCAATTTTCGGATCCAAAAAACGCTGTTACATACCCTTACGCTTGACCATTGTGTTCCCTTTGGGATTTCAGTTGTTTTTTAAGCTCTCTTTTTTTAGATTTTCATTAGGCCGAGGGTGCCAACCCGAAATGCATATTTTACTGACTTTTTGGAATTTAAAATATTTTTTTAATGGAAGAATAATAGTCATTTGTTATATTTCTAATGGTGCAGGCTTCATGGATCCTTTTCCTGTTTGTATAACTTTAATTTGGCTTCTTCTTAGTATAACTGGAGTTTAAACTGCATTCACTGTGGATGCAGGATAGACAATATCGTTTTTGTAGAAACTAACAAGTTGATGGCTTTCTGCTGTTTAGCATTACTTTGCGGGTGTCCTGCTATATGGCGGTATTACCCACTCCTATATTTATTTATTTGTATGTATGCTGTTTCCATTCCCTGCCAGTAGGTAGCATTTTGCTTTGGGGCCCATAAACTGTAGTTATGCCCCTGCATTTTGATCCCGGGATAAATAATGTGGATAGGTAGAAAAAACATAGTGATTAGGTTGATCAGCTGGGCCCGGGTTTTGTCACGTGGCACCCCCGCTGGGTTTTCCCCAAATATGCCCACCACATATTGGTGCGCGCTGTGTTTTGTAGATCACATGCGCACTGCAGTGTAGATATCTCTGCGGAGTTCTTCCTTTTTGCTACTTTTATTTATGGTTCATTTTGTCTCCAACAGCAGAAGTCGGCGTCCCGGAGGAAGTGCGCGGCGTGTAAGATAGTGGTTCACACTCCCTGCATGAGCAGTAGAGGAAGGGGCCGTTTCCTAATTTTCCCTCGAAAACCCGGCAGAATTTGTTTCTTTAGCTCAACTTGTGTTTTTCCTTACAGTTAAATTTCCGATGTTAACCGTCATTCCGTGAATCTGGTTCTCGCAATATCCGGGAGGTAGGAGAAACGCTGACTATTCGGTTTTTTGTCGCTTTCAATATTTGTAAGAAGTGTCATTTGCTTTGCGATATCCAGATGATTTTCGGTTGTGTCGCAGCTGAGGTCAAATTCACAGAGCAAAAAGCAAAAGGACCTTATTCTAAAATCTAACTTTTAATTGAACAGTTAAAAACATCTATACCAATCTATATTATTGCAGAATTGCTTACTGTAAAAAGATTATTGCACATACCAGGCATTATTCCTCATATTATATTCAAGGAAAAAATGAGATATACAAACAACTGGTATTACTCACGGTTCATTGACCATGTTCGTTCTAATGATTAATCATACAAAGGGGTTCCCAAACTCAATAACAAAAACCCTAACTCGCCCTATACGATACCTATCCAAAGGATAAGGTTTTTTCCCCAAAAGGACGGCCCCCTCCTCATGGCTGTCCCTCAAAATTTTACACTCACTCTAAATGAGGAATAAGCTGAAAACTAATATACGTATACAGCCAGACTTGTCTCACTTTCCCTTCAAATCCAGGGAAAAACACTTCGTCCCGACGCGTTTCCCCCGCAAAGATGTCAAAGGGGTTCATCAGGTGGATCCAAACATGGCTGACATGGAAAAGATTTATATGGGGAAATTTGGGTCAAAGGGCTATTTTGTCATTTTGGGGGGCCAAATTTTCTTAAAATAACAACGGGTGCACCGAGAAAGAACATCACAACAGGCCTTGCTGCTATGAAAGTGCTTTCTGTTTTGTTCACAAAATGGCAGCTTTTTTTTATACTTTTGCAAATTAGTAGGTAAGAAGCATCACATGTACCTGGCTGTGAGGGTCTATTGGCTCGTCCTTATCTACAGACCCCTCCTTACAGCTCAGGAATGTTTGGATACAGGGTGTAACTTCAGAAGAGGTGCCATCTTGGATTACACAACGATCTCTACAAACTACTACAGGCGGCCATTTTGTTAACATATTAGTAACGAGATATACAGACGGCTTTTACATGCTGTATTACATAGGTATGTGCCTACTATATATATATATATATATGAGGTATATATTAACTGATACATTAAAATGGAGACACAAAGGATCACACATATATAACATTTGTTCCCATCCACAACAGACTCACAATGTAGTATTATGCCGTCTTAATAGACAAATAATGCAGCTCAAGATCAGCTGGACTCTACAGGAGAACCTAGCAGTAAATAAAAAAAAAAAAATCTACGTAATAGTCAGTCCACCCCGGTCTATGAGCGTCCAAGACACAATGAAACCTAGCAACGATCAAAATGAGGACGAGTAGCACTTAATTAGCTGAATAATAGGACAGTGCTCCAGTGGCCCACATTAGTGTTGTTCAGATAGTTCTCTGTTCAGTTTGAGAGCAGTTCAGCCGATGATGTCGCAATATTCAGAACATCACAAACCTGAATCCCATTAAAGTCTATGAGGAAAAAAAATCTGCATGTGTTTTCTGACCTACATAAATCACCCGCAGCACCCAAATGTCTTAAAATTGCATAGAAACACCACCACACATCTGGAAAACACCAGTATTAGGGATTAAGGGAAAATGGTTTTCTCATCAGGCAGTTTCGTAGAGCTTCAGCTACCACTTCCTATTCGGGCTGTGGGTGGTTCTACAGCAGTAACTGAAATTTCTGCTCTGCTGTTTCTAGCTGAGCCTGTTAGAGGGACATTGGTGATAGAGAGGATTTAACAATAGGACACAAGGCTACCTTGCACCCAAGGGTTAACGTGTCAGTAAGGGTATGTTCACATGGCGTTTTTGGATACATTTTACGTTGTGTCGCTCGGATCCTAAACGGATCCAACACGCAGTTGCGTTTTTGAATGCGTGTTGGATGCGGCAGGATCGCACCCTATCATTTTAAATAGGGCTCCGGCTGCATCTTTCGGACCAAGAATTGACATGTCAATTCTTGGGACGGATCCGAAAGACGCAATGAGACCAGCATCGTGTGAACGCCGATGCATGCCTCATATTAAAAGCAATGTAAGTCATTGCTATTTGTTAGCTGTGTGTTTGGGTCCATTTGGGGTCCGACAAACGGATCCAAACACGCAGCTAAAAGCGTATAGATACACACGGAGTAAACACACCATGTGAACATACCCTAAGAAGGATAAGACACAGCAGGGGGTGATGACACCATCCGGAGAGGGCTGCTAGAGAAGAGAGAAGTGGTAACTAGAGAAACTTCTGTAAACAAGCAGGAGAAAAGATCTGCTTTACCTATGAAGGGAAGCAAAAATAATAATTTTTGCCTACATGTTTAAAGCTGATCAATGAAATGGGAATACTCCTTTTAAGTTTAGAGTTAGACTTACTTTGACCCTAATGCTGGGGTTTCCCAGAGTTAGGATTGTAGTTCGGTGTAAGGTTTGGGTTGATATAGATAGATTTTTTTTTTGTGCTTATTTTCGCAAAAAATTTATTCTGGCTGACTAGAATAGCTGAATAGAATAGCTGAAATTCTGGTTGAATTTGACCTGAACCTGAAACACTAGTCCGTTTCTAAAAACTGTAAATGGGTGGTCTACTAAAAAGTAAAGTTACGTGACATTACTACCAGGTTGTCAAAAACAGAAAGAAAACGGATACCTACCTGTCCATGCCGCTGCAGCTCCAGAGCTCCTGGCGATCCACTTCTTTTCTTTATTTTCGGGTTCTTGTCCTGAGACAGAGGAAATTGGGTATCGCCGTAATCGTATAGACCCAGAGAGTAAAGCTAACTGGTCATGGATACTGCACGGTGAGCGCTGTTAAAAATAAAGATAAAAAAACAGTACTAGGATTGCAGTATTTTCTTCACCCTGCCTTCCAAAAAAACGGATTTAAAACTGATCAAAAAGTCTTGTCCCCCCAAAAATGATACCAATAAAAACGTCAACTCATCCCGCAAAAAATAAGCCCATACACCGCTCCGTACACAGAAAAATAAAAAAGTTATGGCGATGCAAAAACGTGTTTTCCTTTTTGAATAAAAGTGTTTTTATTGTGTAAAATCAGTAAAACATAAAAAAATATACAAATTGGGTATCGCTGTAACCGTATCGAACTGCTGAGTAATACTAGTATGTCAGTTATACTGCACGGTGACCGCTGTAAAAAATAAAAATAAAAACACTACCAGGAATGCTGTATTTTGCTCAAAATGCCTCACAAAAACCTTAATAAAAAGTGATCAAAGCGGCATATGCCCCCCCATAATGGTACTAATAAAAACATCAACTCATCCCACAAAAACAAGCCCATAATCAGCTCCGTATACAGAAAACTGAAAAAGTTATGGCTATCAGAACAGGACAACATAAAAACGCAATTTTTATAGACCTATTTCTATTGTGTACAAGTAATAAAACATAAAAAACTATATAAAATCTATATCATTGCAATTGTACCGACCCCCATAGTAAAGTTATCACGTCATTTACACTGCACGGCAAACACTGTAGAATTGAAGCCCAAAAAACAATGGCGGAACTGCTTTTTTCCCCCTCAATTTCATTGCCCAATGCAAAAAAAAAACTATGAATCACCTGTGCGCCCAAAATGCACAGTTTACCCTTAGATGAGATCCTTGAGGGAGGCTGAATCCAAAATGGGGTGACTTCTGGAAGGTTTTACCTGTTCTGGTACTTTGGGGGCTTTGTAAATGTAACCTGGCCCCACCAATATCTGTGCTCCAAAAGCCAAGAAACACTCCCTCCCTTATACGCCCTGCCATGCGCCCAAACGGCAGTTTACACCCACATTTAGGGGATTGCCGAACTTGTAAGAAATTGCGTAACACAATTTTGGGTGCCTTTTTACCAGGATGCCTTGTAAAAATTTAAAATTTTCAGCTAAAATGACAGATGTTGGAAAAAATTTTTTTTTTCATTTTCACAGCCCAACGCTAAAAAATATTGTGAATCACCTGTGGGGTTGATATGCTCACTACACCCCTGGATATATTCCTTAAGGGGTGTAGTTTCCAATATGGGGTCTTTTTAGGAGAGTTTATTAAGTTTTAGCACCTTAGGGTGTCCACAAACCTGAAATGGCCCCTAAATAAAATCGTAATGAAAATGAGACCCCAGAGTCCAGTAGGTGCTCCTCCTATTCTGGGGCTTGTGGTTGAGCCAAATAATGCACTAGGGCCACATATGGAAAATCTCTGAAAACGGTAGAATCTGGGGAATCAATATTAAGTTGCATTTTCCTGATCACATTTACCGTATTCTTGTGAACAATGTATAAAAATTGAAAATCTGCAAAAAAAAAGTGAAATTTTGAAATTCCACTTCCACTTTGCTTTAATTCCTGTGAAACACCTAATGGTTTAATAAACTTCATAAATGCTGTTTTGAATACTTTAAGGGGTGTAGTTTCTTAGATGAAGTCCTTTATGTGGGTACCTAACATACAGGCAAATCAAAGTCATGTTGGAACTGGAGTGGTCCCTAAAAAATTGTATATTGCAAATTTTCTTGAAAATGTGAGAAATTACTACTAAATTTCTAAGCCCCCTAATGTCGTTAAACAAAAAAAAAAAAAAAAGACATTTAAAAAAATGATGCCAAACTACAGCAGACATATTGTAGATGCTAGTTATAAACTATTTTGAGTGGAATAACTATCTGTCTTACATGCAGAAATTTGTGAAGTTTGAAATTGGTAAATTTTTCAAATTTTTCACGATACTTTGATATTTTTCACAAATAAACAAGCATTTTTTGGACCAAAATTTCTTTCTATCTTAAAGCACAATGTGTCACGAGAAAACAATCTCTGAATCACATGGATAGGTTAAAGTGTCAAAAAGTACTTCTGACATAAAGTGACAGATGCCAGATTTAAAAAATGGGGCTCTGTCAGAGAGGCCAAAAGTGGTTCCGGCGGTAAGGGGTTAATGCAGGTAACCAGTTTTTTAGGAGCAGCTAACTGGTCTGTAGGAGCCAGAACTCATAATGGTTGGTAGAGGATCAAATACTTATACTTCTCTCAGCAAAATGCAAATAAATTTATATTATTTATACAATGTGATTTTCTGGATTTTATTTTGGATATTCTGTCTCTCAATGTTAAAATTAACCTACCCTTACAATTATAGACTGTTCATGTCTTTGTCGGTGGGCAAACTTACACAATCAGCATATATACAATATACACACACACACACATATATTTTTAAAAGACGTTTATCTGGAAAGCGGCAAGTCTAAGTCATTTATCTTGTTGTTAATTAGGCCTTTTAATTTCTTTCTTATAGCCAGTGATTGTTCGGCATCATTGGGTACACCGAAGACGCCAGGCAGGGAAATGCCGGCAGTGTGGGAAGGTGAGGAGCGGCAGAAATATTTTTGTTTTTTTACAGCTGTGTATATAGTGCTGGTTTCGTGTATATTGCATAATTTTGAGTCAGACTTCTTCTTACACAATGATAGCATGAATCTACAATGTAAAGGTGGTAAAGCATAATCATCGTGGAAAGAATGGTTCTATAACTCTTATTTACTGTGTATTTCAATTTTTAGGGTTAGTACTTGCTGTCACCGGGTATAGAAGGGGATTTTCCAGTTTGTTTTTAAATTCCCGTTAAATGCAGCCAGGAAACTTTTGTTTCCGTTAACCTCAGTTTATTTCAGTTAAAAATGGATAATTTTTTTTTTTTTTAAATATCTAGAATTTGTCTGCACATGCCCAGAAAAATTAACAGATCAATTTAACAGATGTAAAAATGACGCAAATGGATACGCATCTGTTTGTATATGTTTTACTTTGATTCCAGTGTAAAGAATGCAAAATAATTTTAAATATCCCATTGAAATCAAAGGGCGACCATTCTGTTCTGTATCTCTCTCTACAAAAAATACTGTATAGAACGGCGGAAGATTGATGTGATCCAGGACTGGTATTGGTCAGGAGTCGTTCTCACCATGTATTACTAGGATACGGTTAGGTGTAGAAATGTTGACCATGGTAAACCTGCACAAACGTATGCATTTCTATACATTCCACCCAAGCACATAAATGACCCCTCTCAGATCAATTTTAAAGAGTGGGGTTACAGGTACAGGTACACTTGCCATCCGCTAGGTAACAGACTGTGTACAATGTGTAACTCTATCCTAGCTTAGAGGAGATCTGTTCTCAATTAACTTTACCATATACAGTATATATATATATAATATATGTGTGTGTATATATATATATATATATATATATATATATAACAAATGTACTGTATGTGTGCGGATTGGCATATGTTTGTATTTGTTTACATCCATTTATGTACTTAGTTTTTTTTCACCCTTTTTTTTCACTTTTTTCACTCCTCTTCCTTTTTGATTAGCTACATTATACTGTTTTCATTTTGTTACCTTTCTGTTCTTCACAGATGTTCTTGATAAAGGCCATATAAGCCGAAACGTCGATTCCTTGTTGACATCTAGATACTATGAGTTCATGCAATAAGTCTATGTGAAAGCATTTATTGAGTATATGTAGCCATATATTTTATTCTGGCACTCTCTTTGATCCTAACTATACGTTTGTAAATAAATTATCACAAAGCAAATCATTTTGGTGTGCAGTGGATTTATCTTCTATAGTTACTAGACCAAGAGTCTTTTCCATTTTGCACCCAGATCCATAGTGAATCCCCAGGTGTGCGTGACCTTTCTATTTATTCTATTTTATTCATAAAAAAATTAAAACTGCTTGCGTTAGGCGTATGACAATGTATACACTCACCGCCCACTTTATTAGGTACACCTGTCCAACTGCTCGTTAACACTTAATTTCTAATCCGCCAATCACATGGCGGCAACTCAGTGCATTTAGGCATGTAGACATGGACAAGACAAATCTCCTGCAGTTCAAACCGAGCATCAGTTGGGGAAGAAAGGTGATTTGAGTGCCTTTGAACGTGGCATGGTTGTTGGTGCCAGAAGGGCTGGTCTGAGTATTTCAGAAACTGCTGATCTCCTGGGATTTTCCCGCACAACCATCTCTAGGGTTTACAGAGAATGGTCCGAAAAAGAAAAAACATCCAGTGAGCGGCAGTCCTGTGGGCGGAAATGCCTTGTTGATGCCAGAGGTCAAAGGAGAATGGGCAGACTGGTTCGAGCTGATAGAAAGGCAACAGTGACTCAATAGCCACCCGTTACAACCAAGGTAGGCAGGAAGAGCATCTCTGAACGCACAGTACGGCCAACTTTGAGGCAGATGGGCTACAGCAGCAGAAGACCACACCGGGTGCCACTCCTTTCAGCTAAGAACAGGAAACTGAGGCTCCAATTTTGCCCAAGCTCATCGAAATTGGACAGTAGAAGATTGGAAAAACGTTGCCTGGTCTGATGAGTCTCGATTTCTGCTGCGACATTCGGATGGTAGGGTCAGAATTTGCGTCAACAACATGAAAGCATGGATCCATCCTTCCTTGTATCAACGGTTCAGGTGGTGGTGGTGGTGTCATGGTGTGGGGAATATTTTCTTGGCACTCTTTGGGCCCTTGGTACCAATTGAGCATCGTTGCAACGCCACAGCCTACCTGAGTATTGTTGCTGACCATGTCCATCCCTTTATGACCACAATGTACCCAACATCTGATGGCTACTTTCAGCAGGAT
Source organism: Phyllomedusa bahiana (assembly GCA_025379985.1). NCBI lineage: Eukaryota > Metazoa > Chordata > Amphibia > Anura > Hylidae > Phyllomedusa > Phyllomedusa bahiana. The sequence continues at coordinate 35,684 of JAODAL010020141.1, read as the reverse complement.
AATGCGCCATGTCATAAAGCTGGAATCATCTCAGACTGGTTTCTTGAACATGAGGAATGCTTCCAGCACCTTGTTGAATCTATGCCGCGAAGAATTGAGGCAGTTCAGAAGGCAAAAGGGGGTTCAACCCGTTACTAGCATGGTGTACCTAATAAAGTGGCCGGTGAGTGTACATTTACGTTTCCATATGTAATTCATAGACTTCAATGTTAAACATAGACGTATGCAAACATGTTTTTTTACAGGACACAAAAACGTGGTGGACCATGCCTTTGTGTGCGCCATAAACAGTATGCAATCACAAGCAATGTAAAACGGAGTCAAAATTATGCCCGTCTGACGGTACATTTCACCATTGTATCCTATGAATACATCAAACTATGCATTTGGATACCTGTTTTTAACAACCCAAACATATACGTTTGATGTATGCATAAATCCCAGTGTGAACAGAACTTAAAGGGGTTTTGCCACGATGTAATGTTGACGTGGGATCCTCCAAAATGGGTATTTAATCACTTTTCTAAATATATGTGATTACAAAAAGTGAAGCCTGTGAGAGCTACAGCTTTCTTTACAAGCCCTTAGTTACTTAAAAGTTTACATTAGACACAACCAGCTCCAGCTGACAGGAGCTGAGGAGCTGATCTGGTCCCGCTTGCCTTGTCTGCACTTCTTATCTGGTGACAGGGAACATGACTGAGCTTCCAAGCGACTGTGGAGAAAGTGCAGTGTATGAGGCTTTAGGCTGTATAGACAATCCACTGGTTTTACTGTTATTATTTGAGTGAACATTGCAGACGCTCCCTTACTTCTCCCTCTGTGCTCCTCGCTGCTCAGCCCCCTTCCTCTCCCCTCTGCAGCTTCATGATTTGTTTACATTATCTCCTGAGCCAGATAAGAGGAAAGCAACTCACTTCTTGGCAAAACCCCTTTAAGTGCGCTTAGCCTGGGCCGCAGGAGAGGATTTGTGCTGTTACTATATTTTAGACAAAAACCACAGTTTGCAGTATAGCCATGGAGCTTAATAAGACTTAACCTTTAATAATATATCGATAAAAAAACAAACAAAAATATTATCAATAAACCTCCAAAATACCCTAAAATCTAAACCCTCACACTATAACTACCTGTCACAAAAGTGGGGGTATCGCCCCAATAAGGGCGTCCCTACCCAGGAACCTAAACTATCCAGTCCTAATATAACCCTATGATAAATATGTAAAGTGCCCAATATACAAGTACAAAAACAACACCACAGAAACGTCCCTGAAAAGATTTAAATATCGCTATATAGAAGCATGATACAAGAATAAGAACAAACAATGCTCCCAATAGCCAGTAAATAAACATCCAACACGTTTCACCCCCCTACATATATACAGGGATCATCAGAGACTAAGTATAGGCCACAGGGAACCACAAAACATATAAGACACAAACAAAAAACAATAATAGACCAAAGAAATCACAACAATAAAGATAAAGACTAAGATAAATTGAAATAACAAAAATGATGAAAAATTAAAGAAAAAAAAAAGCTTACCGTACTTCCCTTCACAGATGAGGTCACGATATTAAATGAAAACAAAAGGGTCCATGATAGTATTTAGAAGGATCCCATATAGTATAAGGCTCTGCTCAGATAAACAAGTGGCAAGATGACTATATTTTAGTCAAACCGTTGCCAATGCTGATCCATTGTAACACACCTAGCAGCTTTATGAACAGGACCTGATCAGGACAGGTGTTTAGCTTCTAAACATGAGCAATGAATTTTTACAGCAGAGTTTTTTGGAATGGTAAGGAATTCAAACACAAAATATATCAGAAAGTTCACAACTTCTTTGTACCATGATTATGTATTCGCCTCACCCAAATCCTTTCTACCCCAGCATCGCTGCTACTGCACCACGTGCAGGCATCAGTCTGCACTATAATGTTATGTGCACCAACGCACGAGTTTTTTAACGTTTGCACCTGTTGTAGCAGCAGCTGGACCCTGCCCGGATAGAGATACCTCATATCGTATAGACGTCGGGGCCAGGGGCTCTCAAACTGTTGGACTTTCCCAATTTGTGCTCCACTGTTTTATTACATCCATTAAAAAGCCTAAGAGGGCGGCGAATAACACAGAACTCATCGGATGTTGTTCTATACCATTCCCTTAGGCCCTGCAATAAGCATTACGCAACTTTGTTTTTAATGGTTATTCCCATCTCATTAATTAGCTTTAGACAAGAAGACAAAGGTAAAAAAAAAACAAAGTAACAAAAAATCCTTACCAAATACATTAATGTTCTGATTTTGCTTTATTTTAACGATACAGCAGGTTTTTCCAGCTTGTTTACAGATGGTTTCCTTGGATACCGACCACCTAACAGCTATGTCTTATTGGCATGTGGCAACTGGATGGCTCGAACCTGGAGTTGGCTGGTAAGCTAGGAAACCATCTAGTAACAAGCAGATAGATAACCTGCTGTATCTTTAAAATGTGGCAAAATCAGAGCAGAAATGTAATAAAGGTATTGTGTGGTCAGAATCTTTATTTTCCTTTGCCCACTTGTTTAAATCTAACCGATACAATGGGAATACCCCTTTAAGTTGCCATATTTGCCAAAATATCTGATTTGTATTAAAGAGGTCCATCCTTTTTAGAGAGCACCATTACCTACTTTTAGGGGTTGTTCACACAGCGTTTTTGGATCCGAAAATCGCATCCAAAAACGCAGCGGCGATCGGATCCTAAACGGATCCAACAATCAGCTGCATGTTTGGATGCGTTTTGGCTGCAGCAGGATCGCACCCTGTAGTTTATTATAGGGCCCCTGCTGCGTCTTTCGGACCAAGAATCGACATGACAATTCTTGGAACGGATCTGAAAGACGCAGTGGGACGCATCGGGGGATCACTCGTGTGAATGCCGATGCGTGTTTCAAAGTAAAAGCAATGTAAATCACACTGCTCATTGTTAGATACGTGTTTGGGTCCATTTGGGGTCCAACAGATGGATCCAAACACATATCTAAAAATGTATGTTCACACGGACTCAATATGCCGTGTGAACATACCCATATGGATTTAGGGAGAAGTATGTGTGGACACAGCCTAGATGGTCCTAGTAAGGCTAGGTACACATTATGTTTATCATGCCCATTTAGCATGTGCATCAGGAAGGTGTGCCATTTTGGCCTCCGTTTGGTCGGTATATGTCTGTATAACACAAAAAAAAAAGAATAGTGCAGGAGCCTAAACTATTCAATAGAAAGGCATTATCTGAAGAATATATTTTAAATGTATGTGTTTCTACATTCGGACGCTATGGCTATGTTCACACGACTTATTTTGGGACGGATTTCAGCCCGTAATGCGCGAATTACGGCTGAAATCCGTCCCAGTCATTATGGTAATCCACAGTTTTCATAGATAACTATGGATTCCGTCTCCTCTTCCCGCTTGCGAAATATGGCGAGCGGGGAGAGAAGTGACATGTCAATTATTCACGGCGTATACGCGCCGTGGATAATGAATGTCTATGGGGCCGGCGGGCTGCCGGCCCCCCCGCCCCCGTACGCACGGCGTAATTGCGGGCGAAATCCGTCCCGCAATTACGCTGTGAATAAACCGTGTGAGCTCGGCCTATGGGTGATGGCGCTTCTTGACCTCAGAGGCATCTGTTTAACGTATGCTGCTTGGCTTAGACGTTAAACGGAAGCCAGAAAGGTGTTGTGTGTCTAGCCTTGATGTGGACATTTTTTTGAGTGGGCCACAGATGAGTACCATTACCGAAATCTAATTTGGAAATGTGTTTCCTGCACCCGCCTGTTCAATGAACAGATTCATTGTGATAAAAGTGATAAGAGCACGTAATCGGCTTGTGAAGTATTGTTGGTTTCCTGATTTGCAGGGAAAGCAATGAACAGGGAGCAGGTGTGATATTGTCTCTCACCACTTCCTCCTACACATGGCATTTCATTATGTCTGATTTGCTGGGTGTTGAGATAAACCGAATTCTCCTCGTGGTGCATCACCTTTGAAGTGTGAAAATTGTTAAAGGCCAGTTAATAAAATTGACTCCTCTTGAAGACCTCATCATCTCAATTGTCCTAATTACCTGGATGCTGTTATAGGATAATATAACCCTGCTACGGAAATTCAATACTCGCTGAGAGATCACAAATTATAAATCAAAAGCCTTGGGCTGGGTTCACATGTTGCATTTCTCAACTGCATCAAAAAATGCATATGGTTGCAAAACCGCATCACATTCCGTCATTTTTGGGATCCAGGTTGTACAAATTTGTAATACGGAGTCCTTATAACTCTGTATAATGCTAATATTAGGGTGCTTTCACACGGTGCGGTTTTGGTGCGGTTTTTTGGATGCGTTTTTTGTGCAACAATGTTTATCATTAATTGCTGTACCTTCCTGCACAAAAAACGCATCCAAAAAACCCGCACCAAAACCGCACCGTGTGAAAGCACCCTTTGAGGGATATTTTCCATTGTATGGTGGTGGTATTCTCTCCTTAAGGCGTCTTTAATAGTATGGCCATCTTAAAGGGGTGTTTCAGAAGTTAAGAAAGCTTGTTGGGCTGTCAGGGCATGATCAAAAAAATAGAAGATCCAAATCCTACTTACCTCCCGTTCAGTCCCGACGGCCCGTCTGTTCATACCTGCAGTAGCACTGACTGGTTATATTTCACAAGACAAGTGCCACTAAACACAGGCCACAGCTGTCATGTGCACGTGGCGTTGTGACCTTTTGTGATTCATGTGTCACATGAATGATGAAATGCGTTCACTGCTACTTTTGGGACGAAAGGACCGGCCGCCGAGACTGAACGGGAGCATCTCGGAGGTAAGTAGGATTCTCACCTTCTATTTTTTGTTTTATCATGACCCGACAGACCAATGAGCTTTCTTATCTCCCGGAACACCCCTTTAAGTTTATCCTTAATAGTGCATACATTGTCTAACTTAAATTTTACCATTCCCGTCTAAACCATAGATGTACACCAGTAATAGCTGAGACACCTACGTCATGTAGACAGTATTCATTTGTCTTATTGTATTGAAGCTCATAGAACTTGCTTCTGATCTTTTCAGGGGTTCCAGCAAAAGTTTGCATTTCACAGCAAAGAGTTTGTTGCCATCAGCTGCTCATGGTGCAAACTGGCAGTAAGTTTTGTGGTTATTTGTCTGCTTTTTGTGTCACTCATCTATCTTAGAAGATTCATATAATTCATTTGAACTGGATACAAAAGCTGCAAGTTCACTCTATAACTGTATTTAGCGAGCTCCCTCTAGTGGTGGCATCAGGCAGTCAGAATGTTATGTTTTAAAGGGGTTATCCAGGAGTTTAAAGGGGATCTATCATGAAGTAACATGAGACTAAAATACAAACATTTTCTCAAATATGCTTTATTAATGTAATTACTTTTTCTTTAAAAAAAAAGTGCTGGCCCTTTAAGAGGGACCGAAGTTGGGCTAAGTCAACTATGCACAGCATGATGGATCACTATGTTGACAGCTCTGTGAAACTTACTGCTTCTGAGCTGGGAGATTTGACTGTGAAAGGGGGAGCCTGGAAGTCTACGTCATGTGTACATTGAGAATCTCTTTCTGTTTTGCCATTCCTCTGCTGGGTGTCAACCCTGGCACCCTATGACCTCAGTGTGCTATGCATGCTGCAGTGTATGTAGGAAGGGAAGATCTCTCCTTAAGGAGAGCACCGAACGAACGGCTTGTAGAGTTTTTGTTTTGCCTTTTCGCCCTCTACTTAGCATCTGCATATCACAAGGCATTATGTGAAAGGGGCTGAGAAGCCCACAGCGCCCTCTGTTGGTTGTAACAAATCCTCAATTTGCTTTTGACCCACCGAGTCTTGAGAAAGCAAAAAGGATTTTTTAGCCAAGCCAGTATCTCTCATCTACAGACAACGCTGTTTCGGGATCCATAATGCCTTGTGATATGCAGATGCTAAGTAGAGGGCGAAAAGGCAAAACAAAAACTCTACAAGCCGTTCGTTCGGTGCTCTCCTTAAGGAGAGATCTTCCCTTCCTGAGCTACCCGATTGCCTCCCACACAGCCAGCCAGTATCTTCTCTGCTCTGCACTGAAGAGGGACAAAAATCCCGAAACAGCGTTGTCTGTAGATGAGAGATACTGGCTTGGCTAAAAAATCCTTTTTGCTTTCTCAAGACTCGGTGGGTCAAAAGCAAATTGAGGATTTGTTACAACCAACAGAGGGCGCTGTGGGCTTCTCAGCCCCTTTCCCATAATGCCTTGTGATATGCAGTGTATGTAGTGAGAGACTCAGATGAACCCTGTACAAACATCTATGTCCTCAGCTCCCCTGCACAGTTGGTATGCCCCAGGGAAAGACTTTCACCAGATTGTGAGCTCTCTCTAACAAGGTGAAAGTAAAACCTGTTTCCCTGTTATACTGAGGGAAATCCCCTAGTTTGCTAATAACATGTATTTAAGAAAAGTTTTATCATTTCATGTTGTATACATTTTTGAGTGTTTGTGTGGTGATGATAGGTACTCTTTAAGGTTATCCCATCACAGACATTGATGTTATATTGGTATGTCCTCAGTGTCATATAGGTGTGGGTCTCACCTCTGAGTACCGCACCTATCTCCAGAATGGGCTTTTAAAACCTCCTGCTCTAAACAGAGCAGTGGCAGCGCTTGTGCGGTCAGTCTCAGTTTACTTCAATAGGCGCTTCAAGTACAGGTGAGCGGTGACATTTGACTGTACTCTGGGAGTTTCGGGAGCTGGTTCTGGAGATAGGTTCGGATCCCTGAGGAAGGACCTGCACCTGTCTGATCTTGATGGCATTTCTTATTGCTATAGCATCAGTGTCTGTGATGAGACATTTCTTTTAAGAAAATAATAAGCTATCATTTTTATAAAATAGAAAAATAACCTTTGCTCGCCCACAAAACCATCGCCACTTCCCCAGTGGTGATATCACCTGCATCGTTCATATGGCGCTGCAGACAGTCATTGGTCTCCGCGTTGGTGCTTCCATGCATAGCACAAGACTGCTGAGGCCAATAGGCGGCAACATCATATGAATGATGCACAGGGACCTACGGGCGTTTCAGCAGCTCTGTGCATGAGTGAAGGGTTTTTTGTTTTTTTTTTCTAAACTGTTCCAGCACTCTGACCATTTTTCTAAATCGCAGACAACCTCTTTAACTCTGGCCTATATTTGCAGGAAAGATGTTGACTTTTTTTTCATCACTTACCTATGTTTAAAAGGACAGAAGTAAGAAAAGTGTGCACATGATGTCTAATTTTCGCGCAAATTTATTAACAAGAAAGCCAAAAATTGGTGTAAATTTTTGAGGAAATCTATGTGTGTTCATAGCAATCTATTTATAATATATAATTGGAATAAATTTATGAAGAGGCCTCTGCCTTGAAAAAAAGAGTGCAAGAGTTTTCAATTCTAATGGTGTGTTGACACGGCTAATTTTGAATGCTAAAAATTTCGGTTCTGATTTAGTGCAGAATCAAGGTCTAAAATTCATTGTGGTTTAGCGTGAATATTCGATGTGGATTTTCAATTGTAGACGTGGATTTGATGCTGAATTTAGAGGCAGATTTTTGGTGTGAATTCAGTATTGATTCGGCACTATACCTGCCTCGAAAAAACGACATTGCTTCTTTTTTTTTTTTTTCAGCACTGGAAAAACCAGTGGTGTCTACACTGTGGTGATATTCCATTGTGGATTGCAACAAGATTTGAACGCTGAATCCAACGCAGATTTAGCGCTGAATCCATGTCATATGTAGCCTCCAAATCAGGCTGTGTGAATATACCATAGGACTGATGTTAGATGTCCGTTTTAGACCTGGTTCCGTTCAGAGCCTCCATCACAGATGCTGTCAGAAATTATGGAAAAAATAGCACTACTTTTCTGTTAAAATGGTGAACACCATGCTAAAAACCCGAGGATAGTCAGTGGTGTCTGTCAGGCACCGCTAATGACCATCAAGTAATTGTTCCGGTACTGCTCCTGTGATGGAACCTCCAACGCCTAAGAAGATGAACCATGCCTAAGAAGATGTAGACCTATCCCAGTGAAGGGGATTTAGCACTTTGTATCAGGAAGTTGGAGTTCGGAACACTATATAAGGTTGATGATGATGATAAAAGAGGAGGCTCTTTCTTTGGTTTTGCTTGTAGAGCTTCTCTTGCTGAAGGAAGTAATGTTTCTCTAATGTTTCAGCAGTAGCTATCACCCCCTTCTGGCTTAATATGCTTTTATAGAAGCCAAAATACTCCTATAAAAGGGAAGAATAGTGTCCAACACTTAGAGGATACACACGTCTTGCCAGTCATATGAAATAGTGAGAGCCTTTCAGACTGTAGCTGCTTCTCCAACCCTCATTCCTTACGTTTTCTCTGGTTTCCTACATACCATTCATTTCTCCTGTCTATATTTCTCCCCCCACAGTACCACAACAAAGTCTCGTGCTTCATGCTCCACCACATAGAGGAGCCCTGTTCTTTAGGGGCCCATGCTGCTGTCATTGTGCCCCCCACGTGGGTAATCAGAGTGCGCCGACCACAGGTGAGTGACCTCTTCCTCCCTCCTCCTTGCCCGTGTTTGACTTTCCCCTTTTCTTATTAATTTGCAATGCCTTGCAGAGTTCACTCAAATCGAGCAAGAAGAAGAAGAGGCCGTCATTCAAGAGGAAGCCCAGCAAGAAGGGAGCGGAGGTGGGCTTCATACTGTAAAATGTAGGACTTGAGATGCTAGGCATGAATCGTGTACTTGAAGAACTGTAATTACTCTGTCTCTTAGGAGCCCAGGATACGACCCTTTATCATCAGACCTGCTCCGTGTCCTCTCATGAAACCCGTGCTGGTGTTTGTCAACCCAAAAAGTGGAGGAAATCAAGTGAGGAGCCTTATTCACCTTTCAATGCCTTCATCATCTTGCCTGCTACTCTTTGGACTCCTTATCTGTTCTCCTTATATTTGATTTCAATGCTAAAAGTGTATTAATATAAATTGGGACAACTGGGATTAAACTGCTCTGTGCTGGAAGCCATATAAGACCTGCAGCTCAAACCCTCCAGAGATGATCTAGATATGTTAAAGTCTGCCAACAGGACAGGGAAAAAGAAGTGTGAAGCTCATGGTTGGGAAATGGGACGGATCTCCTTAAGGGGGTTTTCGGCCATTTTCAAAAACCCTGTTAGGTCATTATAAGTTAAAATGCAGATACCTCATTACAGGGCGGTGATTATAATAGAAAATGCATCCATTTAAGGGCACAGTTCTTGCCCCAGGACTGCAGCGTACAGGGCACAGTGGAGTGAGTTTGGATGAGACGGCTTCCTCTCTCTTCCCCACTTGGTCCCCACATTGCGCTGTACATTCCTATACCATTCTTCGATGTGGGTGCAGAACTGCTCTGTGCCTCATTGGTGAGTGGGTGGTGCGGCATTGTTCTCCCTCACACCCAACCCCTCGGCTAGTGAGTGCAGGCCACAGTGTCCTCTACAATATAATCATTTAGGTGTCAATTGCCCCCTTTTTTTTACCCCATATATAAATGCTTTTTCTGGTGCATATTGGGTTGCAAAAAATAAAGGAAAGCAAGGCGTGGACATAAACATAATGCACTATATGTATGGCGCAGTGGGGGCTAAGTAATTTGCTTTAAAATTTTGGAGGGAAGGGGAACGGGAGAAGCCTTATAGGTGAATAAAAGGTTTGCATGCTTAATACAGATATTAGACAGACTGGGGGCCCTGATTCAACACTTCCACCAATTACCCCAGGAAAGAAATGCTCGATTCAGAGATCTGTATTAAGCATGCAATGCTTTAATTCACCTGCGGGGGCGCTGCAGGGGAATCGAACACTTTCTGCCAAGTTCCTCCACAGATTAAAGCTAATTACTTTTGGGGTTAAACGTGAGAATCCTGTGACAACTTATTTTTTTAAAGGGACCCTCGGCAAAGAAAAAAATTTTAGAACCATTTTAAGGTTGCTTATTACTGGTTTTGTGGAGCATATTTTTTATACTCGGTTCATGGAATCCCAGATTTGCAGGTGGCTGGCCTGCATTGACAATTTGGTTTGAGGTCCTTTCTCTACAAATGTAAAAAAAAAATCAATTAATCCCACTATTTCGTAGAACGGTGGATCAGGTGATGTGGTTCATTCATGTTTAAAAATTTTTTCTTTTAAAAATAATCAGTGGGAAAACCAAAAACCCCTGAAGGTAAACAATTGTTTTTGGGGCATGCAGGCTTTTTTCACATTGCCGTTATTTCTTTTTCTGTGCTGCAAAAGTTTCATGACGGACACAGTGATCCATTGACTTTAATTGGGTTTCCGTCATGGTGTCTGTCATTTGAAATAAAATGTAGCGCTGCATGGTGCGCTATTTTTGCCATCATTTTTTACACAATCTATCACGGAGAAAGAGTAAACCAAGTTTTACTCCACAGATTTTTTTCTCATCAGTTTCATTACTAAAATTAGTTTTTAAAAGGGGTTTTTATTCGCATGTTGGCTGTGTTAAAAAAACGCACAGTCCCGCCCCAATGTAAAGGTTGGGGAAGATTGAAAAACCTTCCTCATTGTTTGGGTGGCCCTTTTAACCCCAAGTTTTTTGGAACAGACTCGAACTCTTTGAAAACACACATTTATCTTACCATATATCACTAACTACATCCTGGGCCCTGTATGGGGAACTGCCCCCATAGAGCCTCGGCAGCACAAAAAAGATCAATATCTTGTATTTCTGCCGCAGCCTGAAAAACAATCCTACAAGCCTGGTTTTGACCCTGAACTAAATCCAAAATGTAGCGCAAGTGGATCCAGCAAGTGGGGAAACGATATCTTTATTTCAAATTCAAAATACAGAGGGTAAAAAACATGCAATAACGCTAATGCATTTCAGGCTGGTAATTTAGCCCTTGTTCATAGCCTGAACGTCTAACCCTTTGATTATTCCTTGAAAAACTAACCTTTTTGCTATGCATGGATTGGAAAGTAGAGTTCAGAAATATTTTGGGACCTCACAATCCTAATTCTCCCTTCTTATATTAAACTCTGAATTTGTGAATGCTTTAAGAATACCACTTGGTCCCTGGAACCTTCTGTTAGAAAACCTTGATGATACTGATTAGTCCATGGTGTGGTAGTGGTGGCCTCGTTATTCGGGATTCTTGGCGGCCCTTTGCCTCCTTGTCTCCCTACTTTTCCCAACCGTTGTTCTTCCTGGAAAAGGTTCATGCATTTACAGAATCCTGTCCTTCAGATAGAGGTAATGCTATGCCTTCTCTAGATCACTATTTAAGAGGTCTATTGTCAACTGTATAAGCTGAGCTCTTGGGTTCTGAGGACTACCTAATACAGCCCAAAAAGTAATTCCTCATCCATAACCATATGGACATTAGTAGACTTGACTCATTTGGATAAGGGGTCCTACTTAACACTCCTAATGCCTAACCTCAAGGACACCATAATTCTGTTACTATACTTGTGCACTTCGTCTAACTTCCTTCCTCTCCCCTCCTTGCCTTCCCAATGCAATACAATTTAAAAAAAAAAAAAAAAAAAAGCATCCAGACCCCCTTTTTTTTCTGTGTTTTGTTGTGGTTTTTCTATGCGGTTTTCCAACGTGAAACACATTTACTTTAGTTTATTTGTAAAAACTATTTCATGAAATAGGTGTTCCCATCATGCACTTTAATGGCATAGCCTATTGAAATACCATAAAAGTGTATTTGGTGTGGGTCCCACCTCTGGGACCCGCACTGATCTTGGGACCGGGCCCCCAAAAAGTGTCGGCTCAAAATGGAGAGGCGGTCACGTTTGAAAATGACCCCATTCTGTTCTTTAGGAGTTCCCGTTACATATGAGTGGTGTGTTCACCTATAATCAAAACTCCCATAGAACAGACTGGAGAGTTGTGCGCAAGTGCAACTGGCTCAGAATGGAGAGGGAAACTTTTGAGTGCCCGTTCCCGAGATAGGTGTGGGTATTGAGATAGGACCCGCACCTATCACACTTTGATGACATATCCTATTGATATGCCATTAAAGTCTATGATAGAAACACCCTTTTAGTTACTGCAAAACTGCTGCAAATAGCTGTAATAAATACCAGGCGTGTGCGAGTTTGGCAGCGACACAGCCTCACTGTGTGAATACACCCAAACTGAACTTGTTGTGGAGGATGGTTGACCGTGCATAACTGCCAATAGAAACCTCTGGTAAGGCCCTGGTTACCAATTATACATATCAATAATCCTCTAATTGCCAGCTGATATAGATCTCATATTCTATTTTTGGGAATTACTATAAAAATTTTAGGGAATTATTATAATAGTAGAACATGGTAAAATGCTCTGCGCTGCAGGGTTGGTAAGCCATCCTGATAGCCTTGGTTAATAGAGCACTGGGTGCACACTGTTTGCAGTCTGATAATTTTGGTGTCTGCCTCCTGTAGGGTGTGAAGATCCTCCAGTCCTTCATGTGGTATCTGAATCCACGGCAAGTGTTTGACCTTAATCAGGGTGGTCCAAAGGAAGCGTGAGTATTTAGATTTGTATTTTTACATTTATTACTGGTTGTCATGTGCAAGTGACCAGGCATAAAACACCACGGGAGACCTGTATGATCGGGGGTTTCACCATTTCTGACATAAAATGCGCCAAAGTGAGCGGCTACGATGTCTAATGCGCCAAACGGATGTGTTAGGCGCATTGTTCGTAAGACTCGACACTTTCTAATGCGCCTAACATGAGGGGGCGTTCTGGGGGTGTCGCACCACACTCGTAATATTAGACACATATATGAATGTGGGTCTACAAAACTACTGCTCGGACAGGCAGACCTATTTCAATGGGGTCTGCCTGAGCCTGAGGAGTCGGAAGTGGAGCTAGATTTGCTGTTAGTTATTTCTCAACTTACACCAGTACAATAATAAAAAGTAATTGATGGTATTTATCAAACTATATAAAATAAAATTATTTAAATATTATTTAGAAAATGTTATCATATAAAATTAATATAAAAATATATAATATCCCAAAACTATAAAAATGTCTCCTATAAAATGTATTTAAAATTAATAGAATCTAAAACTAATTTCACATTAAATAACCCCACTGATGATATAGTTCAGATTTTAACATTTTTAATTTTTTCTACATTAAATTTGAGAGGTATTTTTGCTGCTCTCAGCTTCTATTCTACATACAGCAAGAGCCAGCACAGCACAGGTCTTGCTGGGACCTGTGGTCCACCAAGTAAGATCACTTCCATAGTTTCTATTCACGGACATGCTATTCTAATGACTTTTCTCTTATTTCCAGCCTATCTGTAGCCTTTATACATGTTTGGCGCATTACTTATGCACCTAAGTCCCATAATGTATCAAACAAACAGACAGGCGAGGCGCGATGAACTTTAGACGCCATTTATGAACACAGAAAAAACACTTTCATAGATTCAGGCGCATTATACACTGAAAAATAGATGTGAAAATGCACTTTGAGCCGCCTAGTTCCATACATGTCTCCTCAAGTATCTAGTATTAATACTAGATGAAGTCTGGTCATATGGAAAGTATGTGCTGTTAGTATTAAGATCCAGCTGGGTAGATGATTATAAAAAGTTGTGAGTGGTGACAAAAGACGTCTGCTTTTGTTCCGTAGCTCTAGAAACACTGCCACTGTTGTCTGTAGGTTGTGTTTGGTATTGCAGTTTAGCCACCTACAAATAAATAGGGCTCAGTTGCAATATCAGACACAGCCCATAAGATATGTTGTTCCCGGGCATAAAAAGCAGATTCCCCTAAACTAATCTCTCTTTCGGGTAAAGCTATAGTTTGAAGTTGCATATTTCTGTTTATATTAGGGACTTGCTCTTATAGCCATTCCTGTGCAAATTAGAATTCCTCCAAAAGGAAGAAAACTCTGTAATGACACCTGTAAGTAGCTACCCTGTAAGTCTACCCCATGTAAGAGCCCTGCAACAAGACTAGGGGTATTACACAGCTGTTTTGGGGTCCTTGCCCCATTTCACTACGGAGTAGCTTAGTTGTTTGTTATCCGTTGTCTAAAAATGGATCCCTCTGGTATAGCTGATATTCTTTGATTTGCGTTAAAGGGGTTGTCTCGCTACAAGGATTGCTGCTTTTGATGTTAAAGATCTGTTGCCAAAAACAAAGTGCATCTTTCCAATATGTGTCTCATTACAAGAGCTGTGTCAAACTACCCTATTCCTAGTATATCCCGTCTTTTATGGGCTGCATCAGCTCCTCAGGTCGCTATAGCTACAGACCTGTTCAATCTCTCCTGATAGGCTGCCAGCGCTGGTTGCTATAACTACAGACCTGTTTGATCTATCCTGATAGGCTGCCAGTGTTGGTTGCCATAGCTACAGACCTGTTCAATCTCTCCTGATAGGCTGCCAGCACTAGTTGTTATAGCTACAGACCTGGCTTCTACTGCAGCCTAGTAGAAGCCAGTAAACACGCCCCTAAATTCAAAATAAAACCAAGAAAACAGGACTGAGGTAAGAGGAATCAATGTAGTGAGACAACCCCTTTAATGTCAAATTTAGGTCTGATGTAGTATAGAGGATGTATCACTTATTGGAAACCTATCGTAAGGTCATAATAGACGCTCTCCACTTTTTCCAGTCTTGAAACTGATCCGGTGCTATTTATGTGGAACATTGTGCTCATCGAACACCTGGTTATATAACAAGCTCTTCACCCCGTGACTACATTTCCACAGAGCGTGATTTACACTTCCAACTATAGAAATCGTTGCTGCTTACTTGTATGAATCAGAGCCCTTGGCCTATATGCTTTGAACACTTGGTGTATATGCTTTACTGTCACTGTGTAGCGCCCTCAGAAAAGTGCTTCAGATGGGGATCACATATCCGTCTGGAATCCATTTCTATCTTTCCTTAACCCCTTGAGAACCCAACTTTTTTTTTTTTTTCATTTTTGCATTCCTCCATTGCAAGTGCTATAACTTTTTAATTCGTTTGCGCTTCCAATTATATTTTTTATGGCACCGTTCTGGGGTAATGAGACTGAGGGCCACATCAGTATTATGGTTACCCTCAAAGGGAGGTTTGTAACAGAAACTGTATACATTTTACTAGTCCTTGGCATATTGTTTAACCTGAGACATAATTTGTGCCCGTGACATCTACATGATTAGAGAAAGGGTCCTCGGTCCATTATGGTCCCCGATCGGCCAATGATATGCCTATATGCTGCAGTACATATAGTACAAGCGACTAAGGCCGTGTCTAAACGGCAATGGTAAAATACCCTAGGAAATCCGATGGTATTTTACCATTGCTACAGCACGGCTTTTACGGCCCCAGTACATTGAACTGTACTAGAATCTGCTGTAGTACAGCGGATTATAGAACATGTTCCATAAGCCGACAGGTTTGAAATCCCACAATCGAAATTTTCTATTGCGGTCTATATGTGCGCTGGGTACAGTCAGATTTTTGCGGATTCTAAATACTGAATCCACTTAAAAAAATCTGACCATAAACCAGTGCTGTATAGACGTGGCCTAAGTGATAGCAAGCTATAGTCTATTAGGGGGATTAATGCTTAATAAAAAAAAAAAAATTAAAATTAAAAAAAAATTAAAACTTTTTTTCCCTGTGTAACAGAATAAACAAAAAAATTAACATGGTTATGAGACATTTACTAATTGGGCCTTTATGTATGAAAACTGTCTAGCAATAAGACTGTCTTTGTTGTCCCATAGCAACCAATCGGAGCCCATAGCAACGTATCAGAGCTCAGCTTTCATTTTTTCAGAGCACTAAATAAAATGAAAGCTGGGCTCGGATTGATTGCTATGGGCTCGGATTGGTTGCTATGGGCTCGGATTGGTTGCTATGGGCAACAAAGACGGTCTTTCATACCTAAGGCCCACTGAATCTGTCTGTGATTATGCAGATTTTTGCGGATTCTAAATACTGAATCCACGTAAAAAATCTGACCATAAACCAGTGCTGTGTAGACGGGGCATAAGTGATAGCAAGCTATAGTCTCTTAGGGGGACTAATGCTTAATGTAAAAATAAAAAAAATAATAATAATTTTTTTTTTCCCCCCATTTACTATGTAACAGAATAAAGAAGGAAAAAAATGAACATGGTTATGAGACATTTACTAATTGGGCCTTATGTATGAAAACTGTCTAGCAGTAAGACGGTCTTTGTTGCCCATAGCAACCAATTAGAGCTCATAGCAACCATTCAGAGCTCAGCTTTAATTGTTCCAGAGCAGTATATTACATGCAAGCGGACCACTAATTTGTGGATATGAGCTCTTATTGGTTGTTATAGGCTCTGTTTGCAATGTACTCTGTTTGCTATGAGATTGGATTGGTTTCTATGATCTCGGGTTGCTATGGGCAACAAGGACAGTCTTCCTGCTAGTCCGTTGTCATACATAAGCCCCATTGTATCTGTCTGTGAGTTGTGTGATCTGTATGCATTGCCTCTTCTGTACACTCACATCAGTCCCTTTGTGTCTCCTACAGGTTGGAGATGTATCGGAAAGTCCCATCATTGCGTATCCTGGCGTGCGGAGGTGATGGCACTGTGAGTCCTGTGTATCTCGGCTCATGTTTCTCTCTGACTACTGTCCATTGTTCAGGGACACTGTGTACCGCGGCCTATCTTGTTTTCTTCTCTCCAGACACATCTGTGTGATTCTAGCTGATAAATTTAGAGTCCTCTCCAGCCAGAACAAACATCTAAACCTGTGATGTGTAACACTCGCTGCTTCCCCGACCTCCCAGATCTACACCATGGCTGTCCTCAGCCTCGTGTGTCATTTACTCCCTGATGAATTCTCTATTTATAAGGAGGAATAAATAAGCCGCCTTCATGTTGTATAGAAATTAAAGGGGTTGTCTCACTACATTGATTCATCTCAGTCCTGTTTTCTTTGTTTCATTTGAGTTCAGGGGCTTTTTTACTGGCTTCTACTAGGCTGCAGTAGAAGCCAGGTCTGTAGCTTAGCAACCAGTGTTGGCAGCCTATCGGGTGAGATTGAACAGGTCTGTAGCTAAAAGCAACCAGTGCTAGCAGCCTATCAGGAAGATTGAATAGGTCTGTAGCTATAGAAAGTCACCAGAAAATTCCTTTTTAGAAAAATAAAGGGAACGAGGGATTTGAAACAACACTGAAAGAACAAACAAATAATTTTTAATTATAACTTTAAAAAATCCTAAAGTACGCCCAACCCTTAAAATTTTGATACCTTCCCAATGCACATTTCCAAACCTAAAAATAATATCCTAAGATAACCCATAAGGGGGGCCGCATACAGGACGGCCCTCTTGTCGGTTTTCACCAACTATTATTCTCTTCTGGGGGGTCCCTTATTAATCCAACCCACAAGCACTGCGGAATTTTTCTTACAAAAATAAAGATGGAATTTAATTAGAATAAATCCACATTTCCTTTCAACATGGAACCCCCCAAATTTTATTTTCCCAAGGGTTTTAAAAAAAAAAAAAACACCAATCTCTTACTTAAAACTTTAAATGTATATAGAATTCTTCAAAAATTACCCTTTATAGAACCACCAGAATATCTTTGGGGTCTTTTGGGTCAAACGGCAATTGGCAAATTAGGTAAATTCAGAATATATTATTACGTCCTTAGGGAAATAGATCATTATTGTAACACTAAAAATACAAATTCAAACTAAAACCTGGTTTTTCCCTTATTTTTGGGGCCCCCCAATCAAGGATCTCCCGGGTAGGCCTTTGCCTGGTGGTAGTTTCCTTTAATATTGGTGATGAAACCCCCTGGGGTCTGGGCCAATTAACACCTTACATGTCCGGAAAATCACCAGGGTGCAGGGGGTTTAAGGGATCCCCGGGGTATAGGGGGCCAACAAACTAGCGACCTTACCCGGGCGAACGGTCTATCCTTAGGAGCTGGGGAAGTAGTGGGATAAGTGGAATTAATGTTGATTATTAGCTTTAGGGTGATCCCCGAAATTTTTAGTTTTTTAAATTGGTTATATTTTGGTTGGTTTGTTTGCCTTCCCCCCATGATCCTGTCCCCCTTATACCCTCCCTGTGGCCTATCTGGTTGAAAGGCTGTAGCTAAAAGCGCTGTGGCATATGCCTTGGCCCATAAAGGGTTCCCCTAAATGGCAGGAACCTGTTTTAAGGGCCTTTCCCCAAAAGGTGTTTGGGGTTTTTCCCCCGAGACCCCTTTAACTAAAAAGGTCCTTGTGGGCCCCAAACCCTTTAAATAATTTGATATCCTGTCCCCCTATCCCACTGCCTTTGGGCCTATAATTCCTTCCCCCAATATCTGAGTCCCCTAGAGGGGGGCCCCCCTATTCCCCGGGCCCCTAAGTCCGGCTTTCAGTCCCCATATTTCCCTATTGTTGTCTCAAAAGCCCGGTGGAAAACCCCTCTTTAAAGGGGGCCCCCTACATGTGGGTTTTTTAAATTAAAGTCTTTAAAAAAGGCGCTTTGGCCCCATAATGTTTCCCCAAATGTCCCCTATAATTTTGGGCCCCTAGCCCTGTTGATTACTACTCACTTCCCCTATATGCTCCTTTTGGGTCCTTACCCCTTCTGGCTTAGGCCCTGTGCCCCAATCCCTTTGGCCAACCCGGGCCCCTTCCGCCGAAAGCCTGCCTGTAGTAAAGGGGAAGGGGGGAATGCTGCCTGTGTCCATCAGCCCTGGTTTAACCCTGTGTGTGCCCCTTCCTCCTGCCCCATACCGTGTGGCCCCCATACCCTGCCTGTTACCCTAAAATTTGTTGCCTTGGCTTATAAACTAATAATAATGGGGCTGTGAAAATTTTGTTCCCCTTTTAATGCTGCCTGGGTTAAAACAATGCCCCTTGGGGTTTTCCCTGTGTGGCCCCTTGACTCCCAGGGATATAAACCTGAGCCCCCCTCTGCCTTGCCCCCCATTTTCCTCCTCCCCTAATCCAGCCCTCCCTAAAACCCTGGCCAGGCCCCATAACCTGCCAAACCCCTTCCCCCCCCCTATAAAGTTCCCCTAGCTGCCGGGCCCCCTATAATGGGGAGAAGTCGGGAAACAACAAGGGGCTGCAACCTATTAATTAAAGGGAGGTAAATTGAAGGCTGGAAAGCCGAATGGGGACAATCCTAAGGTTTAGGAACCGTGGGGGGAAGGAACACCGTTTCAAAAAAGGGAATTTTACTAAATGCAGCAGAATCACTTTATGCGGGAACCCACATATTATCAACCATATCGGGCCCTTTTAAAACGGGAATTTTCCCAACTTAGAAGCTGCGTCACTTTTTTTTTTCCCACATTGTGGATTTAAAAAAAAAAAAAGTTTTGACTGGTTTTATAACGTTTTTAATAAAATATTATTCGGGAATTTTTCTCCTTTTAAATCTGTTTTTTGTGCTGTTAAAGAAGGCGGTAATTTTCAAGTATTTTTCTTAAAACGGCAAGTGGGGGGGAAATTGGATTATAAGGTGACGAAAAAAGGGTTATTTCTCAGAACATATGGATTAGCTTCTTCCCGCCTCGACAAACACAAAGTCGCCGGAGAGTATTAAGGACCAAGCAATTATTTCCCACTGAAATCGCCGCGAGTAATGAATGTCAATGGGGCCGGCGGGCTGCCGCCCACCCGCGCCAAGGGAGCAAGCGCGTATTAGCGCGAGCCCCCGAAAGACACAATGTATGGCGGCACGTACTGTACATTGTGTGAACATACCCTTATTCCTCCTAGAAATGTATTCCTGAATCTGCCAGATGGGTGTTGCCATTCTAGTTTTCAAAGAGGTGTGTCCCGCCAATTGGACAATGTCAGACTGTGCAGGGGACACACCCATAGTTGGTAACACCCATCTGACAGATTCCGTAATTAATTTATAGAAGGAATAACAGAGGAACAGCACAACACAGAGATATAAGAGAAAATGCTCCAGAATTGTTATTTTACTAACATAGATATTTCAGATGTCACAGGTCCTCTCTAATATCTAAGAGTGGAAATTTTTGTGCTATAGTGTATAGTATGAACCAGGGCTGTGGAGTCGACAAGCCAAAGCCCCTACTCCGACCCCTCAATTTCCCAAACACCCCGACCCCCTGAACTCCTTCATACAGGAGCATGTTTAAGTGATAACTTTACTGTAGTAACATCAGGCTGTTTATCACCTTATGATACAATAATCAGGCTATTTAGGTAGAACAGACACTGACAAGCAAAAGGGTAACAATGTTTCGATCTTTTGAACACTTGTGGGTAGAGTTGAAGAAAAAGCTGTATTTGACTCCAAGCCCATCTGCCCAACATTGGGAAGTGTAGAAGAGATCTGGGATCAGATTTTAGTGAAGACATGCTTGAATCTGATCCAGAGCCCAGAAGGATTCAGGCAGTATTGAAAACCAAAGGTGGATTTTGATTTTTAGGAACAAAACAGTAACAATGCAGTTAAAATGACAAGAATCTGCAAAAATAAAAAGATGCTAAATACTTGCAAGTCAAATTTATGTTAAGATAGGTAAGATGACTGATATAAAAATTAAGTAGCCTCATGTACAAAGCTGTAGTGAATGGAGAGATATGGAGCCTGAAAGTCACAAGTTCAAAACATTGTTACCATTTTGCTTGTCAGTGTAAAATATATTTATTGGATTTGACTTTAGAACACAAAAAAATTATAAATATGCAAAACACTGCAGGAACATTTGTGGAGTCTCTAAATTTGTTCTGAGAAATAGTATTGCCTCCATCAGATCCTGCATAAATGACCTCACATCTGATCTCGTTATTTCCAGGCTAGAGAACGGCCTCTCTACACTAACTTGGGTTGAGGGTAAAGCGGTGACCACAGGGGCAACATCTCTAACAATGTTAGGGTATAAAGGAATTGCCTCAGCCACAGTCAGTTTTGATCAATGGTTGAACTCTTGTACTTCTTTTGAAAGCAGGTGAAAACTTTTGCTGAAATCTGTTTGCCATGGGAGCAGAATCTTTTCCCCTGTGGCAGCGCTTTGCCTGCTCCATGTCATCAATTACACTCCTCATGTGATAAGACTGAAGATATGGGAGCAGTAGCACTGGCCGGACCCAATTCCTCTTGCTCTTTGCATCGAACTAACTGGACCAACTTATTATTTATTTTGGGAGTCGGAGTCGGTCCCTTTTATGACGACTCCGACTCCAACTACTGCAAAATAGGCACCGACTCCGACTCCACAGCCCTGGTATGAACTATGGCACGAATTCTTATTAACCCATAATGGGACACAGATTACCGCCAGAATATATGCAAATTTTAAAACCGAATGCACGTGGATTCTGCATCAAAATCCACATGACATTTAGCCTTTGAAGGCCTGGCCTACATACGGCCGTACCCTGGTTAGAAGCAGTGTGCATGGTCTCATCACATGAATAAGAATATAAATAGCAGCCAGCTCACCAGTCCGACGAGGATCTTGATGGAAGAACTTCTTAGTCCTTCCTCATAGCGTGTGTGCTATTATATAACAGCGTATACGCAATGAGGCAGAACTAATAGGTTCAAAATGCGTCAGCGTTAACTGCTGATCTGACCATGTCTTTATCCGCTCTTTTATAATGGACAAAATAAATGTGTTTTTAGACTTAAACTCCTTATCTCCCTCCCTTCGCCCCCTTTTTCCTACCCTTTGTTGAACTTGATGGACATATGTCTCTTTTCAATCGTACTAACTATGTAACTATGTAGTTATCACGAGAGGACTGATGGAACCTGTTCATCCATTTTGCGGTCTCATCACATGAAGCAAACTTTTCCTATATCTTGTCCATGCTTTTCATTTTTTGCAAAACAAATAAAATATTGTGTTTTGTTCCTGCAGGTTGGCTGGATTCTCTCTGTATTGGATCAGCTGCACCTTTTCCCTCCTCCTCCTGTCGCTATCCTACCTCTTGGCACAGGAAATGACCTTGCGAGAACCCTCAACTGGGGAGGGGTAAGCTTTCTCCATAACGAGCTGTTTTGAAGGAGTTTTCCTATTTGAGTATGTAAAGCATATCCATAGGATATGAAAAGTGCCGGTCCCACGTCTGGGTTTCTCTCCTACCTTAAGAACTGGACTGGACAATTGACAATGGCTGACACTCCTCATGTTAGTATTATAGAAAGATCCAAGCTAGTAGCAGAATCATTAGGCCATGACCCCATGGCACCGGTTTGCGGACAGGTTTTCAGACGGTTTGCGGTTTTGCAAACCGTCTGAAAAACCGTCCGCAAACTTTTACATTGGGCTCTATGGAAAACCCGTGCAGCAGTCCCCATTGCAGGGGTTTTCCGCCCGACGGTTGTTCAGGCCGCCAGCCGCCCGAAAAACATTCTACTTGTTCATTCTTCTGTCCGGTTTTTGGACAGGACATGAACAAGTGAATGTGAAGGGGGAGGGCTTTTCTCCGCTCATCGCAGAGAAAAGCCATCCTCCTGCGGCCATGGCCCTTTGGGTATGTTCACACGACATATTTCCTGGGCGTACTTCGGCACGTAATTGCACTGCAATGCGCCCACAGTACGCCCTGCAAATACAGTAAATCATAGCACTCACTATGGTAAACCTGCAAATTCCCTGAAACGAATAGGAGGCAGGGCGTACTGACCAGCTGGGTGGCCAACACGTACTTTCAACAGCAGGCGTTGTGTGAACATACCCTAAAACTGTCAGTAAATATAAGCACTTAAAGGGGTTTTTCCACAATGTAATGTTGACGTGGGATCCTCCAAAATGGCTATTTTATCACTTTTCTAAATATATGTGATTACAAAAATTGCAGTCTGAGAGAGCTACAGGCTGCCTTACCTGCCCTTAGTTACTTAAAAGCTTCTATTAGATACTACCTGAAAAGAGCTGCTGGCCAGGCTTGCGCAGAGAACACTTCTTATCTGATGAGAGGGAGCTGAAGAAGCTTTCAAGGCACCGGGTAGAAATATGTTGTCTTTTGTATACAGAATCCACTAGTTGTAGTGTGATTATCTGAGTAGATCCCTGCTTTATATGATGACAGAGAACATGAAGAAGCTTTCAAGCTGCTGTGGAGAAAAGGTGTTGTCTTTTGTATACAGAATCCACTAGTTGTAGTTTGATTATTTGAGTGAATATTTCACACGATCCCTTATGCATGGCTCTGTGCTCTGGCTGTGTCTCTCGCTCTCTCAGCTCAGCATGTCTTGTTTACAATTGCTTCTTAGCAGATAAGGCACGTCCTGGCAAAACCCCCTTTAAGTTGACAATTCAATCAGTTCAAGTTGTCATACTCTGTTAGGGAATTCTGTTCAAGGCTTTTCTTTATTAGCCAGCTTAGTGAACAGCTACAAGAGCTGTCCAAACCGCTTCTCCCTGATGGACCCAGCATATTGGTTCATTATACGGATAGTCCTTGGATTTTTATTAGGAATTCTGCAAAGCCTTAATTTCCCTGTGGGGGCGCTGCCTCGAAAATGATCCTTTGCTGCTGAGGTACTGTAAAGATTACAACTTATTTTAGGGGGACCTGAGTCAGTGCACCTGGTGGTTGTCTCATGATCAAAAAACCCCTCTAATCAAAAGGGATTGTCTAAAGTAGGCAGCCCCTTTTAGTGCAGTCTCCAGTTTAAGGGTGACGGGGTGGTTTTTCTGCAGATGTTTTCAGCAGCAAATTCACAGGTAAATCTGCACATAATCTGCAATAGATATTTTAATATTACCTCATTCTATAAGCTAAAATCCAGAGTAAATTTGCAATAGAAATTGACATGTTTTGAATTAAAAAAAAATCTGCAAATCAGATCAATTTTTACATGGAAAATTTCACCACAGGGGCAGTGGATTTTTAAAATCCCATGCACATGGATGGCACTTAATCTGCAGATTTTTTCATGAGCAAATCCATGCAGAAAATCTGTGACAAATCTGTGCATTAACTACTAGATTAAGTGATCCTGCACACTTTCATGTGCTTAAAATAAACTATAATTTTCTCTGTGATCCGTCTTTCTCCCGTCTCATAATGGGCTGTGGTTCAGTCGTCTTCTACGTGCTGGAGGAGGTGTTGAATTCTCTTGTGTGCCAGAATGAGTTGCTATTCCACGTTGTCATTTTTGCGAGAATAGGCTGCAATCCTACATTCCTCCTATGAAGGCCCCGATCCCATAGTCTGTGGCACGCCAGAATGAGGTGTGATCTAGCAGGATGGGCTATCCCTTATTCTCGCAATGGTCTACATATACACAGTCAAGTCACATTTTTATGCCCACCAACTAATATCCAGAGTAACTGCTATGAGAAGCACAAACAGCAGATAGATGGGCAGGCAGTGACTCAGTAAGGTCCTGGTAGGTTGTCACAGATATCTGGAGTCATGCTGACTGCATCCCACAGCTGCTAGAGGGTGCATAGGGATCCATAGCGTGAACACAACCGTCATGGTGGTCTCACAGATGCTCAATTGGGTTCAAGTCTGGGGAATTGGGGGCCAGGTACTAACTTGGAAGTCTTGTTCCTGCTCTTCCAACCCATATGAACATTTCTATCTGTGTGACATATCGCATTGTCTTTCTGGAAGATCCCTTCCACGCCGGGGAAAACAATCAGCATGTATGGGTGTACGTGCAGGGATCGATTCATACCCCAATGGGCAGAGAGTGCCTTCCACATGGATGCATGGCCCAGAGAATGCCAGGAAAACATTCCCAAGACCATAACGCTACCACCACCAGCTTGCTTCCTTCCAGCAATGATTGCAGTGTGATCATTCTCTGATGTTTCTCTCCTGACATCCCAAAGTCGATCCGTTTGATGAAGCTTAAAACTTGATTCATCCGAGAAGACAAACTTTTACCAATCAGTGGAGGTCCTATTGTGATACTGCCATGAAAATTGAAGCCTTTTCTCCTGATGCAGCTTGGTTAGCAGAGGTGCAGTGACAACCGTCAGCTCCGGAGCCCTATACACAGTAGGGTTAGCAGAGGTGCAGTGATATCCGTCTGCTCCAGGGCCCCATACACAGTAGGGTTAGCAGAGGTGCAGTGACAAATGTCTGCTCCGGAGCCCAATACACAGTAGGGTTAGCAGAGGTGCGATGACATCTGTCTGCTCAGGGCCCCATACACAGTAGGGTTAGCAGAGGTGCAATGACATCTGACTGCTCCGGGCCCCATACACAGTAGGGTTAGCAGGGTTGCAGTGACAACCGTCTGCTCTGGGGCCCCATACACAGTAGGGTTAGCAGAGGTGCAATGACATCTGACTGCTCCGGGCCCCATACACAGTAGGGTTAGTAGAGGTGCAGTGACATCCGTCTGCTCCGGGGCCCCATACTCAGTAGGGTTAGCAGAGGTGCAATGACATCTGTCTGCTCCAGGGTGCCATACACAGTAGGGTTAGCAGAGGTGCAGTGACATCCGTCTGCTCTGGGTTCCCATACACAGTAGGGTTAGCAGAGGTGCAGTGTCATCCATCTGCTCTGGGGCCCCATACACAGTAGGGTTAGCAGAGGTGCAGTGACATCCATCTGCTCCAGGGCTCCAAACACAGTAGGGTTAGCAGAGGTGCAGTGACATCTGTCTGCTCCAGGGCCCCATACAGAGTAGGGTTAGCAGAGGTGCAGTGACATCCGTCTGCTCAAGGGCTCCATACACAGCAGGGTTAGTAGAGGTGCAATGACATCTGTCTGCTCCAGGCCCCATACACAGTAGGGTTAGCAGAGATGCAGTGACATCCGTCTGCTCTGGACCCCCATACACAGTAGGGTTCCCCTTTTACCCATGACAGAAATCGGGTATGAGATATGTATGCAAATAGCCTATCACACACCTTATATACCCACCAAACCAGCTCCCAACATGTGACTTTCTTTTGTGATTCGGCTCTGTATAAAAGCTTCCTTTATGTTCTTTTATATTTATGTATGCTGCTGTTCTACTAGGGTTACACAGATGAGCCCCTCTCTAAAATCCTGAGTCATGTGGAGGAGGGAGCTGTGGTCCAGTTGGATAGGTGGAACTTGGAAGTGGAGCGAAACCATGAAGCCTGTGAAGAGGACAGAGTAGAAGGCGCAACAGATAAAGTGAGTCATGACAGAACTGAGGAATAAAGGAAAGGTTATTAGAAATTGGAATAAAAGAACATTATATAATAAAAAATCCTTGGTTTTGAGATGTTCCTTTCTTTCCCCACAGTTGCCTCTAGATGTGTTCAATAACTATTTTAGCCTGGGATTTGATGCTCGGGTCACCTTGGAGTTCCATGAGTCCAGAGGTAATGTTTCATATGTGTGTCTGAAACATAAGAGTCTACAATGCAATTAAAATGTTTGTGTGGACCAGTTGTAGGGAACCTTTACGCCATGAGAACCCTGTCAAAATTGTTCCCTCCTGAATCCCAGCTTCAACGCTTTCATACCCCATCTCCACCTGATTTCATGAAACCCTGGTGTAGACTCCTTACACTTAGGGTATGTTCACATGACGTTTTGGATCCGTTTTTTACCAGAAGACCAACTGCATCCAAAAAACTTGTCCAAAAATGCAGATGCTTTTTTTGCATGCGTTTTGCATGCGTTTTTGGGATCCGTTTTTCCACATATATATCCACAGTATACACTAGATAAAATGCAGGCAAAGAACTTGAGACTATTCACAAATGATACCATCCACAGAGGTTGTAGTTTGAAAAGGTAGAATCTGTAGTATAATATACTAAATATATACTGGTTTTATACTAGTTTTATTATAATATACTGGTTTTAGTATTATGCTGAAACCACTCAACATTCTGTAATAAACTATTTATCTAACACATTAATAAATTTATTATTAAATAAATATAATTTCTGTAAACACCCATTGTATACTAAAAAACTGCTTTTATATCATTCAATACATGTAAAAAGTTCTTTATAAGATTAAACACATGTAAAATGCTATTAACTCCCTCTATTGGGCTTCCTCTGAAACACATGTAAAATGCTGTTAGCTCACCCTAGTGGGCTTCCTAAAGAAGGCCATTAGGTTCCTAAAGTTCAAACAGTTCTTCTAGATCAATGAGCCTTGGGCCAATTTAGGTTTTCACTTAAAAATTTTAAACCCAATGCGTTTTTTGGATGCGCTTTTCCATGAAAAGCGCACCCCAAAAAGTACCAAAAGTTTTTGCGCTTTTTTGACCCTTTTTTTGGGGCCCCAAAAAGTGCATTATTGTTTCCTATGGGAATTTCACTTGCGTAAAACGCAAATATAATTGACATGTCCGTTCTTAGGTCTTGTTCACATGCCGTTTTGGATCTGTTTTTTACCAGAAGAAAACTGCATACAAACTGCATCCAAATAACGTATCCAAAAACTGATGCTTTTTTTGACGCGTTTTGCATGCGTTTTTTGGATCTGTTTTTCAACGCCTTTTCTTTTAAATCAATTATCTATTAAATTAACCTATTCCATGACCAAATACTCCCTTTTGATAATTATTAATTTACATTTAATAATCTAACCCTACCCCTAACCCCAAAATAATTTTTTAAAAATTGATAAAACATTAATAATTTTAATATTGAAATTTATTGTTTTTAATTATTAAGAATTATTAATAATTGCATACCAATAATAAATAGTAATTGATTATTAATAATGGATAATTAATTATTAACATATTATTAATAATGAATTATTAATCATTATTTTATTTAGTAATTATTAATAAATTAATTAATACTTATTAATAAATACTTAACAATTAGTTAATGTTAATATATATTATTTATATATTATATATATATATATTATATATTTTATATTTTAATATTTTTAATTTAATTATCTATTATAACAGCATTCTTTTTTTACCAATGGTTTTTCGGATCCCTTTTAGTATCAAAAGGATTAAAACGTCCAAATGTGTGTTTTTTTTTGGATCTTTTTTTAGGCTCAAACGCCCCCCCCCCATTTTTTTTTTTGGGGGGATTTCTCTTTCATAAAATTGAAAAGAAGAAATTACATGTAATTCTTAAAAGGATCGGAAAAGCGGATCGCAAAAAGCGCATCGGCGATCACTTGGGGGAAGGGCGTGGTTTTTTAATTTTTAAGCAATTTAAATCACATGAACATTTTTTGGACCCGTTTTCGGTCCCCCTTTGTTCCCAAAAAGGGATCCGAAAATGGATCGCAAAAACGTTGTGTGAACAAGCCCTTAAAATGGATCCGAAAAGCGCATCGGCGATCATTCTTCTAAACGACGATGCGTGTTTTACATTGAAACCTGTAAAATCAAATGCACTTGTTAATAAGTTTTTTTGGACCCCATTTTAGGTCCAAAAAAAACGGATTATAAATTTGGCAATGTTAAGCCTTTTATAAAAGAACGTTGTGGTGGCGGCTCTATGGCAGCTGATGCAGTCTAGCTTGCTTGGTTCGTGCTGGTGAGAGGAAGCCTTCAGATTAGCAGGAATCAATGAATGAATGGACAAGAGGACCTGGGGAGCAGGACTGAGTTACTGAGCTTGTGTGAACATCCACGCTGAACACATTAGATGGACATTGAAATAAGGGAATCAAAAGAAAAGAAGAAGGGGGCATAACAGTTATGTAAGGGTGCAGTCACTCTTCCTCTATGCTTTTTGTTGCACGTATTTGTTGGGATACTCTGACAAAAGATATCTCAATATATACTGTAGCAGAACCTTAGAGTACAATAGAGCAAATGTAGCCTCTTCTGGGGTATTTTTTTTACATTATTTCATGTCTGTACATATCTTACGTGCTGGACACAAAAGCATGCTAGACTATACTGTTGTGTCCAGCAGCTAAAGGGAACCTGTCATATTGAACCTGCTATCTGATCTGCTGGCAGAATGTTATAGAGCAGGAGGAGCTGAGCAAATTGATCTATTTTTTTCTGTGGGGAAGATTCTGTAGATCTTGTATTTTATTCATTTGAATCCTGCTTGTTTTGGGTTAAGGAGTCCAGTAGGCGGTGTTACGAATGCTTGACAGGCACAGGTATCAGTGTGCATACAGAGATTGCTGTCAATCACTAACAATCTAATAAACAATGTTTTCTGCACATCAAAAAAAGTTTTTTGAAAAAAATGAGCATAGGTGAGCACTGGTGTGGCAGCAAAATACAAGCACAATCCAATATCAGCAGCGCTGTACTAGCACTAAAAGGCACATAGGAATTTTTGGAAAAGCATTTCTGCTACTTAGAATACATGAATACTTTTTGAGGTTCTTAGTTAACATTTTTGATCAAAACCGCTTAAGCCCACCTCCCAATCAGCAAGGGGACCTCAATACAGGTGGGAACCTACTCTAACGTTACCCCTTTTTGTGCCTGTTCAGACCTCCACATTTCAGGGAAAGTAGATTCCAGCCACAAGGCACTCTGCATTGATTTAAAAACCTGTGCAGGTGGGCGGAGTGCAAAAAACATAATGGTGGCAGCCACTCCCCCCCCATACAATCTAGAAAATAATATTTGTCTGCACATCCAAAAAGTTGTTTGAAAAAAATGAACATAGATGTACGCTTGGGTGGCAGTAACATACAAGCACAATCCAATATCAGCAGCTCACTGCTAGCACTAAAAAGCAATCAAAAGGCTCATAGAAACTATTGGAAAAGCATTTCTGCTACTTTGAATACATGAAAATTTGAGGTTCTTAGTGCACATTTTGATCAAAACTGTAATAAGCCCAATGAAGAGTACAGAGTACTGTAATCAATACAGAGTACCTTGCTGCTGGAATCTACTCTCCCTGAAATGTGGAGTTCTGAACATATAGTGTAGGTTCCCACCTGTATTGAGGTCGCCTTGTCGATTGGCAGGTGGACTTATTACAGTTTTGATCAAAAATGTGAACTAAGAACTTCAAATTTTCATGTATTCAAAGCAGCAGAAATGCTTTTCTAATAGTTCCTATGTGCCTTTTGATTGCTTTTTAGTGCTAGTAGTGCGCTGCTGCTATTGGATTGTGTCAATCACTAACAAGACCGCCCACTTCTTAACCCAGAATAATCAGGATTTAAATAAATAAAACACAAGTTCGACTGAATCTTTCCCCATAGAACAATATATCAATCTGTTCAGCTCTTCCTGCTCTATAACATGCTGCCCGCAGATCACATAGCAATGCTCTATTGTTTTCTATTGCTCCACCGCAGTATGTGGATCCCGATGGATATCTGCAATGGTGACTACAGATGAAGCCTGAGCACACTGAACAGTGATACAGTAGTGGCCAAAAGTATTGGCACCCCTGCAATTCTGTCAGATAATAGTCAGTTTCCTCCTGAAAATGATTGCAATCAAAAATTCTTTGGTATTAATATATTCATTTATTTTGCTTGCAATGAAAAAACACAAAACAGAATAAGACAAAAATCAATCTTTGTCATTTCCCCCAAAACTTCGAAAAATGGGCCGGACAAAAGTATTGGCACCCTCAGCCAAATTTATTGGTAGCACAAACCTTTAGCCAAAATTATTTGTGAACAAACCGTTTCCCGGTAACCATCAATGAGTTTCTTACAATGCTCTGCTGGAATTTTAGCCCATTCTTCTTTGGCAAACTGCTCCGGTCCCTGAGATTTGAAGGGGGCCTTTTCCCCAAAGCTGCCATTGTGAGATCTCTCCACAGGTGTTATGGGATTCAGGTCGGGGATCATTGCTGCCACTTTGGAAGTCTCCAGTGCTTTCTCTCAAACCATTTTCTAGTGCTTTTTGAAGTGTGTTTTGGGTCATTGTCCTGCTGGAAGCCCCAATGACCTTGAGGGAGACCCAGCTTTCTCACAACTGGGCCTACATTATGCTGCAAAATTTGTTGTTAGTCTTCAGACTTCATAATGCCATGCACACGGTCAAGCAGTCCAGTGCCAGAGGCAGCAAAGCAACCCCAAAACATCAGGGAACCTCCGCCATGTTTGACGGGAGGGACCTGTTCTTTTCTTTGAATGCCTCTTTTTTTTTCCTGTAACCTCTATTTTGATGCCTTTTCCCCAAAAAGCTCTACTTTTGTCTCATCTGACCAGAGAACATTCTTCCAAAACGTTTTGGGCTTTCTCAGGAAAGTTTGGGCAAACTCCCCCTGGCTTTTTTAGTTTCGGGGTAAAAAGTGGGGTCTTCCGGGGTTTATCCTCCATACAGTCCCCTTTTTATTCAGACGCCAACGGATAGTACGGGTTGTCACTGTTGTACCTCGGGACTGCAGGGCAGCTTGAACTTGTTTGGATGTTAGTCGAGGTTCTTTATCCCCATCCGCACAATCTTGCGTTGAAATCTCTCGTCAATTTTTCTTTTCCATCCACATCTAGGGAGGTTAGTCACAGTGCCATAGGGAGGTTAGCCACAGTGCCATAGGGAGGTTAGCCACAGTGCCATAGGGAGGTTAGCAACAGTGCCAAGGGGAGGTTAGCCACAGTGCCATGGGGAGGTTAGCCACAGTGCCATTGGCTTTACATCTAGTGAGGTTAGCCACAGTGCATTAGGGAGGTTAGCCACAGTGCCATATCGAGGTTAGCCACAGTGCCATAGGGAGGTTAGCCACAGTGCCATAGGGAGGTTAGCCACAGTGCCATAGGGAGTATAGCCACAGTGCCATTGGGAGGTTAGCCACAGTGCCATGGGCTTTACATCTAGGGAGGTTAGCCACAGTGCCATGGGCTTTACATCTAGGTAGGTTGGCCACAGTGCCATGGGCTTTACATCTAGGTAGGTTGGCCACAGTGCCATAGGGAGGTTAGCCACAGTGCCAGGGGCTTTACACTTCTTGATGACACTGCGCACGGTAGACACAGGAACATTCAGGTCTTTGGAGATGGACTTGTAGCCTTGAGATTGTCCGGCTTCCTCACAATTTGGATTCTCAAGTCCCCAGACAGTTCTTTGGTTTTCTTTCTTTTCTCCATGCTCAATGTGGTCAACAAGGACACAGGACAGAGGTTGAGTCAACTTTAATCCATGTCAAGGGGTGATTTAGTTATGGCCAACACCTGTTAGGTGCACAGGTAAGTTTCAGGTGCTGGTAATTTTCACAAATTAGAGAAGCATCACATGATTTTTCAAACAGTGCCAATTTTTGTCCACCACCTTTTTTATGTTTGGTGGGATTATATCCAAATTTTGGCTTTATGACAATTCTTTTTTTTGGTTTTCCATGGGAAAACAAATTAAAGAAAATAATACAAAGAATTTGTGATTGCAATCATTTTCAGGAAGAAACTGAGTATTATCTGACAGGATTGCAGGGGTGCCAATACTTTTGGCCACCACTGTATCTAGACGCAGGAGCATACCGGTGTAATAGAGAAATAGTAACAACCCAATTTGAGGCTGAATGTAATAGATCTCTGAGGACTATAATATTTGTCCGATACGGTGGATAACCCTTAATTATGTTTCCCATTAGAGATTACTGAAGAAATAAAGAGGGTTCTGCACTATTAGCCAAAGTGGCTGTTCTTCCTGATGACCTAGCATGTAATACTTTGTTCACACTTTGCAGAGAACCACAGTGATCAAATAATTGTCAGGGCACCTGTCCTGCATGAAACCTAGACAACTTTTTTAAAGGGATTTGTGCATCTGGGCTTCCACTTGCCATAAACACTAAGGGTATATTTACACGATGTACTACGCGCGTAATATCAGAAGCTCCCGAAACACACAATGTACGCGCCGTGGTACATGGTGTGTTTCGGGAGCTCGCGCTACTTCGCGTGTACCCCTGTGGCGGGGAGGGGGGGGGCAGCCCGCCGACCCAAACACATGCATTGTTCGTCACTTATCTCCCTGCGTGTACAGTACGATCGTATTGTACGAGCGGGGGGAGGAGGCGTGATCCATAGTTCTCTACGAGAACTATGGTTTACCGTAATCATCGGGCGCATGAGGTGCAGAGAGACTGGAAGAGTCACAGAAAGGCAAAGAAGTGGACGTCCTTTGGCTCCATCACACACTGAAGACTGCGTCATTGTAACCAATGCCCTGTGGAACCGAATGATGAATCCTGCACAACTCCAGGCACATTTAAGGGAGATGAGAGGCACCAAGTGTCACTTCAGACCATTCGTAACCGTTTACATCAGGTGGGCGGGTGTGTTTGATGACCTGACCCACCCCCAGGCACAGGCATCATCTCTTCCATGGGGAAAGGGAAAGCATCTATGCTGGATGGGGGCCAGTGCTCCTCAGTGTGTTCAGTGATGAAAGTCCGATTCACTTTTGAGCAGAAAATGATCCGCCAACGATGTGGGACGTCAAGGAAACTCTGTGTTTCACCCAATTCAGGAAAACCCCTTCCCGGTCCCAAAGCAGGGCTGGACCACGTGATGAAAAGGGTTCGAATGGCCCGGGACGTGAACTTGGGGCCCCCTCACCCCCCTTTAAACTTGAGTTGTGCGGGCATTTTCACCCGGTTCCCCCAGGACATTTGGTCACCCTTTGGTTGGAAAGGGCCCCCAAAAGGGGACGTCCACTTCTGTTTCTTTTTTTGACTTTTCCCAGTTTCTTTTGTATCTTGATAAAACCCTTTGCTGATGCCTCTGAGCCCCAGGGGCCACTTCTGAGAGCCCCCTGTTTGAACCCGGGAAAAAGGGGCCGAGATCCCGTTAATAATTTTGAAAGGTTTTTTTCGGGGTATCATGATTCACAATGTGAACAGAAGGATGGGGGAAAAACTGTTTAAATCCTAATTCTAATTGACCCCTTATTTTTCTTGGGGATTCAAGGGAAACCCAAACACCTGTTGTAAATTTTTCCTTTAAAAAGGGGTTTGGTCTAAATTTCAAGGTTTTGCGGCTTTTTAGGTCAAAGTTTTATTTTAAAAAAAAAATAAACTTTTGAAAATAATTTTCCATTAACAGTGCCCTCCCTTTTTTCCAGTACCCCCTCTTGTATGGGCACACAGCTCCCGGGTCGCTATAGCTACAGACCTTTTCGTCTCTCATGTAGGCTGCCACACGGGTTGCTATAGCTACAGACCTGTTCGATCCCGATGGGCTACCAGCCGGTTGCAAAAGTACAGACCTGGTTTCTACGCACCCTAGTGGAACCAGTAAACCCGCCCCTGAATTCCAAGGGAAAAACCAAAAAAACCCGGAACTGAAGAAAGATGAATAAATTTTAGTGAGACAACCTTTAACCCCCTTGTTAAATCAGAAGTTGTGCCAAAAAGTGCTGAAAATTTAAAATTTGGCTCTAAAGGGAAGAGATCGGCTCATTTAGTTCATTTAAAAAAAATTCAAGAAATATTATGTTCATCCTGAAGTTTCAACCAAACCCAAATATTTCTAAGTGTATGTATTTGTTTATTTACACAACAAGTCAGAAAAGGGCTATTTCCACGGTTTTTTGGGGGACGAATTTTTTTGCTATTTGGCCGTACTGCACAATTCGGGCTAAAAATGTCCAGTCTTAGGGAAATCCCCAGTTTCGAGAACTAGGGATTACGTCTCCTCCCCCCCCCTTCGCTTTTTCGGGAGCGGGGAAGAATGACAGTCAATTTATTCACGGCGGGATACGCGCCGTGGATAATGAATGTCTATGGGGCCTGCGAGCTGCCGCCCCCGCTGCACGGCACGCGGCGTAATTGCACGGCACACTGCAAAATCCGTCCCCCGCAATTACGCCGTGGATAAGCCGTTGAACTAGCCAAGGGGGTTTCTCTTTTACTCACTGGAAACGGGGTGACCCTAAAAATTTCCACAATTCGGGTTTAAATTTTTTCTGCCACCTCGATTTTTTTCAGGTACCCTGCTTAGCCCCATTTTGAATGGAAAAAAAGACACATAAAAAAGTAAATAAATTATTCTGATGCAGTGAAAAACACAAAAGCAACAAGAGGATTAATATTAAAAAAGATATGTTATTTAAAAATACTTTTGCAAAACTTTTTCTCCAAATACCCAGTGGATTTGCGTAGTAAATGGGAGGTGGTGTTGGGAAATAAAAATTTGAAAAATTTGGTCTGACATTTACATTTTACATTGAGATTTGTATTCTGCTTTTTGTGACCAATAAAAATTATTTAGTTTAAAATAAGTTTGTGGTTTGCTTAGTCAGTGTATTTTTCTTTTTTTAGAGGCCAACCCTGAGAAATTTAACAGTCGATTTCGCAATAAAGTTCTTCTGGGGTAAGTCTATCTGTCTGTTTATGTTTTCAACTCGTCTTCCCAATACTTTAAGATGTTTCCTTTTTCTTTTCCCAGACCCCCTTTTCGGTTTTTTGATGGCACTCCCGGGGTCTGGCCAAACACATCCGGGTTTGTTTGTAAGTCGTCGTATTTTCTTATTTTGGTTTAACAGAATATTCATGAATGAAAAAAAAAAAAACCCCTCTGGGCAGAGGGCCGGGGACTTTTCCCAAAAAATAAAAAGGGTTTTACATACATCTACATGTTAAAGTTTTTAAACAGAAGTAAGGAAGGGGTTAACTTTAACGGAATATACATTTAAATAATTTCATACTTGTACTGATCCCAATTAAACTTGTATTATTTTCCAGAGTGAAATCCTATTTGCTGGTGCAGTAAATGTGTACATACATTACACTTTTACCTGTATTTACCTGGTTAAAACCTGTATTATATCCCGGCTCCTCACTTTCTGCTGGTCATCACTGGTTTTATACATTATTATCCT
>JAODAL010020140.1:0-70219 GCA_025379985.1 Phyllomedusa bahiana | reverse complement strand
AAGTCCTTTGCAATATGTGTCCATTAACAGTGTTCTACCTATTCTGAGATATCCCCTCTTGTATGGGCTGCATCAGCTCCTCAGGTTGCTATAGCTACAGACCTGTTCAGTGTATCCTGATAGGCTGCCAGCACTGGTTGCTATAGCTACAGACCTGGCTTCTACTGCAGCCTAGTGGAAGCCTGTAAACATGCCCCTGAATACAAAATGAAACCAAGAAAACAGGACTGAGGTAAGATGAATCAATGTAGTGAGATAACCCCTTTAATGTCTAAGCTCTTGGCAACAAAAGTGAGTACACCCCTAAGAGAAAATGGACAAATTGTGTCCAAAATATTTTGTGTGGCCACCATTATTTTCTAGCACTGCCTTAACTCTCTTGGGCATGGAGTTCACTAGAGCTTCACAGGTTGCAGCCACTGGAATCCTCTTCCACTCCTTCATGACAACATCACAGAGCTGGTGGATGTTAGAGACACAGAATATGGTGCTGCAGCACAAATTTAAAAAACAGAAAAATATAGGATTTTTTAAAAGTTCTAAAACACAATGGGCGACATGTATGAATGGGGCTGGGCCAGAATTCTGCCGTCAAAAAGCTGTAGTAGACCAGTTCTATAGATGTATGAACAGGCGTGGGTGATTAACCCTTCATAATCACGACCGATCATGGTCGCGATAATGAAGCTGCAGGCAGGAGGAGTGAGCCTCTTCTGCCTGCGAATGTCGCAGTAACGACATTGTGGGCATGGTGATTGACAGTCGCAATGGTGACAAGCACACAGCATTACTGCTGTGTGCAGGTCTCCTCTTGTATGAGCGATTTGAATATCGCTCATACAATTCCCCTCTGAGGAAAAGTGAAAAAAAGTGTAAAAAAAAAAATGAAACACAAACACGAAAAATAAAACAAACACACGTACACCACCCTTTTCCTCTTTACAAATGCCAATCACCCCAAAAATAGAGTGCCCATTTTGGTATCGCCGTGTGCGTAACGACCCACTCTATAAATATGTTACGTTAATTAACCTGTACGGTGAATGCCGTAAGAAAAAAAAGTCACAAAATTGTCATTTTTGTTCATCCCGCAGCACATAAAATGGAATAAAAAGCGATCAAAAACTCATGTAAACGGCAAGGTGGTAACAATGAAAACGTCAGTTCATCCCGCAAAAAAGA
This sequence comes from Phyllomedusa bahiana, assembly GCA_025379985.1. NCBI lineage: Eukaryota > Metazoa > Chordata > Amphibia > Anura > Hylidae > Phyllomedusa > Phyllomedusa bahiana. Next base: position 69,037 of record JAODAL010020140.1, on the reverse strand, counting down.
CCTTACACAGCTTTGTTAATGGAAGAATAAAAAAGTTATGGCTATCGGAAGACAGCGATGCATACATTTTGTTTTACACAATAAAAACACTTTTAAAAAAAAAAGAATGTGCTTCCACATAAAAAACTATATAAACTGGTTATCACAGTAATCGTCTCAACCCACAGAGTAAAACTAACTTGTCACGTATTGCCTTCCAAAAAACAGATTGGAAAGTGATCGAAAAGCCTTGTCTCCTCAAAAATTATACCAATAAAAACGTCAACTCATCCCACCAAAAAAAGCCCCTACATAGCTCCGTAAACAGAAAAATAAAAGTTATCCCTCTCAGACTTTGATGATGCAAAAATGTGTTTTCTTTTTGAATAAGTGTTTTTATTGTGTAATAGCAGTTAAACATAAAAAAATATACAAATTGGGTATCGCTGTGATCGTATCAACCTCCTGAGTAAAGCTAGGGTGTCATTTATACCGCACGGTGACCGCTGTTAAAAATAAAAAACGCTACCCGGTTTGTTGTATTTTATTCGAAATGCCTCGCAAAAACCTTAATAAAAATGATCATATGCACCCCATAATGGTGCCAAAAAAAATGTCAACTCATCCCACAAAAAAAGAAGCCCATAATCAGCTCTGTATACAGAAAAATAAAAAAGTTCAGGCTGGCAGAATAGGACAACATAAAAATGCAATTTTTTATAAACTCATTTCTATTGTGTAAAAGTAATAAAACATAAAAAAAAAATATAAAATGTACATTATTGCAATTGTACTGACCCCCATAGTAAAGTTATCCTGTCATTTAGCCCATGCGGCAAACACTATAAAAATGAAGCCCAAAAAACAATGGTGGAACTGCGTCCTCCCCACCCCCATTTTCATGGCCCAATGCTAAAAAATCTACGGAACACCTGTACACCCAAAATGCGCTATACACCCCTAGATAAGATCCTTGAGGGGTGTTGAATCCAAAATGGGGCAACTTCTGGAAGGCTTCACTTGATCTATTACTTTGGGGGCTTTGCAAATGCGACATGGCACCCACCAAAATCTGAGTTCCAAAAGCCAAATAGCGCTCCCTCCCTTGTATGCCTTGTCATAGGCCCAAACAGCAGTTTACACCCGCATGTAGGGTATTGCCGAACTTGGAAGAAATTGCGTAACACAATTTGAGATGCTTTTTTCCAGGATTTCATGTAAAAGTTAAACATTTTCAACTAAAATTGCAGATTGTTGGAAAATAATAATTTTTATTTTTTATTTTCAAAGCCTAACGCTAAAAAAATTGGTGAAACACCTGTGGGGTCGATATACTCACTGCACCCCTGGATATGTTCCTTAAGGGGTGTAGTTTCCAATATGGGGTCTTTTTTAGGGGTGTTCATTAAGTTTTAGCACCTTGGGGTGTCTGCAAACCTCAAATGGCGCCTAAATAAAATTATAATGAAAATGCTCCTCCTATTCTGGGGCTTGTGGTAGAGCCAAATAGCGCATTAGGGCCACATATGGGATATCTCTGAAAATGGCAGAATCTGGGGAATCGATATTAAGTTGCAATTACTTGGTCGCATCTACTATGTTCCAGTGAAAAATCAAAAAAATTGTAAATCTGCAAAAAAAAGTGAAATTTTTTAATTTCACCACCACTTTGCTTTAATTTCTGTGAAATATCGAAAGGGGTAACAAACTTCCTAAATGCTTTTTTAAATACTTTAAGGGGTCTAGCTTCTTTGATGAGGTCATTTATGTTGGGATCCACCATACAGACCCCTCAAAGCCACGTCCGAACTGGACTGGTCCCTAAAAAAATCTATTATGCAAATTTACTTGAAAAATTACTACTAAATTTCTAAGCCCCTTAATGTGGTTAAAAAAATAAAAATAAAAAATTATGCCAACTTACAGTAGACATGTGGTAGATGGTAGTTATAAACTATTTTGAGTGGAATAACTATCTTTCTTACACGCACAAATTTTTGAACTTTGAAAACTGCAAATTTTTGCAAATTTTCATGATATTTTGATATTTTTCACAAATAAACAAGGACTTTTTGGACCAAAATTTCTTACTAATTTAAAGCACAATGTGTCACGAGAAAACAATCTCTGCATCACTTGGATAGCTAAAAGTGTCGAAAAGTTATTCTCACATAAAGTGACATGTCAGATTTTAAAACCGGGGCTCTGTCAGGAAGGTCAAAACTGGCTCCGCTGGTAAGGGGTTAAAGGGAATTTGTCATGTTTAAATCGTTCTAAGTTAAGAATTTTCAGTCATTTTTATTTTAATTTTCCATGACACTTTCAATTGTATATTTTTAAATAATCCTGAAGTCATGCGGTTTGCACTTTGACACTTCGGACGACATGTCCCATTAGAGCTGCACCACTTTTTTGGTTTAATTTGTGGCAAAAAACTGTTGATTATTTTCTCTATATAAATAAACTGTAGTACACCAAAACTAGGTGCATTACACGCCAGACACGACACATCGGAATGCGCTTAAGGTAGGCTCATCAAATATGCTAGCAATGATATGTTATGCGCCTAAGTTATGCTATATACCTAGATTAGGCGAATCAATTATACTTTGCAAAATATACCAGACGCCAGATTTTTTAAAAGGTTCATTCATTCAGGCGCACTATAAACTCATTTAATGCTCCTTAAAACTGGCATGGAGGCGCCTCTTTTCTGTCATGTCGCCCTTCATGTTCTGTAGAGATCACTTTTCAGCAGTCTCCTCATTATCCGCACAGGCAGGATTACAATGAACTATTGCACCAACTTGTATAGATAATACAGGATCCACCATTCACATTAGTTGATGGTCACAGCTTACCCTCTACCTCTCCCTACAAAATGACTTTTTCCCATGTCACAGAATATACTTAGGAAACCTTCACATAGAAGTCAGTGAGACAGCTCCAGATCACAAAATCTCGTGTCCATGTGGCGGCAGTGAAATGCTGTTAAAAGCAGCTAAGGCCAGATGGCTTCCCCCTATAATCTTATCCTGCATACAGAACTTTAAAAATCGGCAATCGGAAAATAAAAACAGCTGTTAAAATATTGTGTATCATCATCTGGCTTTAATAAGAAACAAATATTGGTTATAAATTCTCTTAATGTTGTATTTAGGAAGCAAATGAACAATTAAAGAAATCCAGTGCAAGGGTGTAAAGACGCCCATGGAGTAGCTTGACCATATGCTATGACTATGTATATTTACCTGTGTGCAATGAATAAATTGGCACTAAACCTTTGTTAATAGCTGTAGTCTGTGTAGGGAGCTGAATATAATAAATTGGGTGGATTGTGTGTTGAAAACAAATACAGATGTCTATTTGACTATTTGTATTTGGTACACATGCCAATGTGTATGTATGCGAAGTAGCTCTGTAACTTATTTGCCATTTTGTCATATCCTCCTGAGCAACACAAGTTAATAGACTTTAATTTAAAGTGGACAAGTCATCTTTCTCAAAGTTTATAATATATTACAACGTGCAGAACTAAATACTAATAGGGTGTGCTACCAAGTTATGGTGAACAGTCATTAGACAAGCCAACAAAGAACAAAAGAAGCACACTTCAAGAAGTGGTTAGGAGTAGCAGCTTTCTTTAACAACTCCCCCCCTCTCACCCTCCAAAAAAAGAGTGAAAAATGCTTACAAAAGTAAAATCCTTAAAAAAAATGACAAAATTTTCTACAACAAGCCCATGAAGACCCAAAACCCCACTATTTTAGAGGGTGTCAACATTAAAAAAGGGTAGAAAAAAAAGGGCAGAGGGGACACATTTATTTTTCCAAAAAAAACCTCTAAAAAACAGTATTCTGTTGTGCAAAATTGAAAATGGTGCAGATGCAAAGAATATACAGTATAATGCTATAATATGTTGCACATGCTAAAAAAAAACACCTTTTAACCCCCAAAATTACAAAAAAAGCCAGATCCCAAGGGAAAATCAAATAAAAATTTTTTGCTAACAAACCACGTTTGCTTTTTTGGGGAGGACCCTTCCCATAGAAGCATTATTGTGGTGTTTTAGGGGGTTGTTTCTTTGACAAAATTATTCCTTGAGGTCTGCATTATATGTTGTTTTGTGGTTCTTTTTTTTTCTTAGCATCTTTTTTAATTTCTTATTCCCAAAAATAACATCCCATGGGGAATCATGTTATTTAAATTTTTTCCCCACATAAAATTTCTGATACTTTTTGGAGCTAAGGGGACCTTGGGAAACTAAGTGCTAGACTAAACAGTCACATGGGAAAACCTTAGTGATTGGCTTTTAACATATTTTTTAAAGGGGGTTTTTTGCCACCAAGTAATGTGACGGGGAACCTCCAAAAGGGGTATTTAATCACTTTTCTAATTTAGGGATTAAAAAAAAGTGAAAATTTCTGAGAGCTACAGAAATTTCTAAACCCCCCTTGGTTACCAACAAAGCTTCCCCTAGTCACGACCCAGGAGCTAAAGGGGGGCCCGCGCTTGCTTTAAATCACTTTTTAAATTTTGATGACGGGCAAAATGAATGGTTTTTTAAAAGGGCCCGGGGTAACAATATTTTTTCTTTTGTTAAAGAATAACTAGCTGTGGGGGTTTTTAAGATCCCTGTTTTAATCTATGAAAAAAACTTTAAATCGGGCTGTTTTAAAAAAGGGTGTTCTCTTTTGTATACAGAAATTTCAAAAATTTTAAGTTTGTTTATTTGATGAACATGCCCACAGGACCCCTTTTATGCGGGCTCTGTGCTTTTCGGGCTGTTTTGGTTCTGTGTGCTCTTTTCCCAGCCGTGATTTTGTTAAAAATACATAAGCTGCTTAGCAATAAGGTTTCTCCTGACAGTGCCGTCGAGGCTCGGGTTCTTGCTGTTTTGAATCTTTGTTTTTTACCTGTTGTAAAAAAAAGTTCCCCTTAAAATTTTTTGGGAGCCCGCCCCCCTTTGGGATTCCTCCCCCCCCCTCCCCTTCCCTCCCCTTCCATTTGCACTTCATGACTCAGCGGGGAATTTTTGGGACATTTGCTTCTACTAAATTGGAGGTCAGTATTTGGCCCCTGGTGGCAAAACCCCTTAAAAGGAAGTTTTTTATCCCCCCTCTTAGCAAAAAACAAAAAAATTTTTTTCTTTGGGTTAAACCCGACCACCCTCTCCCCATCTCCCCCTGCTCTTATCCCCTCATTGCTCCAACTCTGTCATCATTTTTGCAACCAGGGTGAGCCACTCCCCCTGCAGAGTATTAACTGAGCTTTTTTCCTAAAAAAAAAGCTTTTCACTCTTTGGGACCCTCTGCGCCTTGTTTACTACACTTTAAAAAATCTAATTAAAGGGTCACTGTAACAGAAAAAAGTAGGAACAGCAGAGCTGATGTGCTAATCAATGCTATTGACCCACCAAAAGCCTAACCAGAAAGTCTAAAGCTGCCTGTGACTCTGTGAAGCTGCATAGTGAGAAAACCCCTTTAAGTAATATAAATCCTATGAATAATATAACTGACTGTCCCTTTAATTTAAAGGGGGTTGTCTAAATTAACAACTCCCCACCTAAGTCATTTGAGCCGGGCAGTTGATTTGAGGGGCGGGCTTCTTGTCTGCCTCTTCTCCTCCCTCTTCCCCCCTCCCCTCAGCACACAGAAAGCTCTCCTCCATAACTTCTATCCGGGGGAGGGGTGGGGGGGTGGGAGGTTTGTTGCTGCCAGAGTTAACCCTGTGTGTGCCTCCCTAGGTCTGCTGCAGCTCTTGCTGCTCGTCTCCACAGTCAGGAGACAGGAGAGGGCTGATCTATGAGTGTGGAGCAAGTGTTCCTTTACCCCCTGCTTAGCATACAAATCTGCACATCTCCAGCAACCAACAGACCCGGGCAGAACAGACACAGGGCAGCTGGGAAGTGTTACTATACTCAGGATGTGTCACTAGTACACCAGAGCATGAACCCTTCACATGCCCCCTGATCTGTATAGTATTAGTATAGTTACAGCTCCACAGACACATCATGATTATAGTAACACACAGGGTCATTGCTGTCACATCTATCTGTGTAGAGAGCAGGAGGAAGCAGGCACACACAGGGTTAATCCAGGCTGCACAGACACAGAAGCCAGAGACATCCCCCTCCCTCCACTACAGAAGCATTCTGTGCATGAGGGGCTCTCTGCTCAGACCTGTATTCAGAGACTGATGAGTCATACAGACCTGACAGCCAGTGAGATAAGGATCAACAGGTCGGCTGCTATAGAGATTTGAGAAGCTGATGTACTCCTACTAACAGGGCTTCCTCCAAATCAGTAGGACATTTGTAATGACCATATATTGCAAAGCTGCTTGTTTTTTAAGGATCTTTTAATTAAAACCCAATCATTGTAGCGAGACAACCCCTTTAAGCCCTGAAAAGGCCTTAATAGCCTGCTAAATGTTTTAGTTTTTGCCTCCCTGCGTTTGCAGTCATAACCCGATGGAGGAGGATAACAGACCGCAGCAATCACAGGGTTAAGTATTGGAGGTTTCTTCCATTTCCCTGCGCTTACAGAGACTGTTCCACGAACAGAGCTGTTAACTACAGCTCTGTTCCTAGTGCAGCTGCAGTACTGGGAGCCGCAAAACACCTCTGTCTGCATCTTTTGTCGTCGCTGCAGACAAACGACCTGCAATGCCCGCCATCAAAAGAAGGTGGGTGGTCATTAAGGGGTTAATGTTGTACTGTGAAAAAAGTTCTGCAACTTCCTGATGTACTTAAAAGGGTTGTCCCACTTTAAACAATGATGACATTTTGCTAGTATATTCCACCATTGCCTGATAGGTACAGGTCCCACCTCTGGGACCTGCAACTATCTCCTAAACGATCTTGAAACCTCTCCGTTCTGAACGAAGAGGTGGGTGAGACTCTCCCATTGACATGAATGGGAGTTCCAATTACAGCTGAGTATCACCACTTGGCTAAACCCGGAGTTCCCATTTGTGTGTATTGGAGAGTCCCAACCACCTCTAACGATATGCCATCATTGTCTAAAGTGGGGTAACTTCTTTAATATTTAGCAGCTTTCAAGATCTTGGCTTTTTAAGGTCTTTATGGGGTTTGTGGCTTTGGATAAACAAGAATGTTTCTATCCACAGTCTGCAACATGAAAACCAATAGCTCCCCTCCTCTTTTCTTGGCAATAACAGCTGACCACCAGGAGTTTCAGTTGCCAGATATGCATTCACTTACAAATCATACATTTTTCTTAGCTTTAAAAACAATATATCTTGCTTCAAATTTCCATTCAAATTGGGCTATTTTAAACCATATAAACTAAACTGCTGGTAAACCATAAAAAGTTTTCCTGTCCAAAAACTTGTAGCACCTGAATGGAAAATCTAAATGCAGTTGAAATCCCATTTTTTCCCCCCGCAGCCTTAGCTCAATAGGGGATTTGCAAGTAAAGGGAAAATATGTCCAAAGTAAAACCAGGGTGTTGCAAAGTAGTCTGTAGTTTCTCATCTCTAGCCAGTCCAACCATTGCAAAGGTACAAATAAATGGCTACATAAGCCCAATAGGGCATCTTTTTTCTATGCAGTCGGGGGGCTCGTCCAAAAAAAGTGATGCACATTCATATGGGGATACTCTGCTCCTTTTCTTACCCGGTTGGGGCACTTGTACTTTTGTCTGCTGTCTAATGTACTCAGGGGTTTAGTTCAAGAAAGGGTATCATGTTTCCTGCTGTCAATGACTTCCCAAAGGTTACTGCATAGAACTCACACAGTGACACTTGTACTGAATGACTTAATTTAATTGGTAATAATTAAATGGAAGGAATGGAACTTTTATTTTGGAACGAATTAGAATCCGACCAGTATTTGTACATTGCCTTGTGAATGCAGCCTATATGTATATTTCAGTATACAAGATAGACTATAAGAACTGTGGAAAACTGAGAAAACATTGACTATTTGATTGTATGATTTCTACAGTTGAAACCAGAAGTTTACATACACTTTATAAAATCATACTTGCTTTTTTTCACTGTCTGACATGAAATCCGCAAAAAGTTACCCGTTTTAGGTCGATTAGTATGCCAAAAATATTTATATTTCCAAAAGCCAGAATAATAGAGAAATTTTTAAGCATTTTTATTTTCTTTCGTAAAAGTCAAAAGTTTTTAAAAATTTTTATATTTGGGAGCATTGCCCTTAACTGTATGACTTTGGGGGCAAAAGTTTTGGGAAACCTTTCCACAAGCTTCTCACAATAGTTGGTAGGAATTTTAGCCCATGCATATGTGTCTTTTTATATAGTGTATGTAAACTTCTGGTTTCAACTGTAGGTATTTTAATCGGCCTCTCTGTCAAAGTTGGCAATAATAGTTGGCACCAGGAAAAACAGTAGCCTATGTATGTAAAATTAAACTAAAATTACATCCTGTTAAACTGGCCATTAATGTGAAACAAAATGTATGGCGTAATAGGTTTCAGTCAGCAAAATGATAATGCAGATGTGTATGCAAACTGATTAGTTAAGATAAAGCCTACATACGCCTTGACCTTTAAAGGGGATTTATCGCTTCATCAGTTTGTGGGTTTCATTGTACTTTCAGTTTCGCAGCACTTCAAATCCAGGGGTGTTTCTTCCCCTCCCAGCTTGGTGTTTTGTTAACTGAAGGGGGATGACACCATCCCCCCCTTCACTGTTCATGTTCGCTCCCGAGTCAGTGTGCTCTATCCCCCCTCTCTGTCTGAGTCCACATGTCACTTTGTCATTCCTCTCCCTATGCAGCCTTATTTTGTAAGAGCTGTTTGTTTACATACCACAGGCCTGCATTCAGACTAGACAGTCTTCTATGAACTCAGAGCACTAATTGTCACGGTTCACGCTGCGGTCCCTGCTATGGACTCGCAGCGTGCCCGTGTCGGTTGTGTCCCAGCTGCTGCTGTGACATCCTCTGGTGTCCCTGGCTCTGCTCTCTCACTTGTGCTTCCTCCAGCTCCCTGGCATCCTGTGCGCACACGTGCTCCCTCTAGGGGCACGCGCGCGGCACTGCACCATATTTAAAGACACAGTGTTCCTGTTAAGTGACCCCTGACCTCTGGCTATATAACAAACTTCCTCCCTGTCTTCGGGGGTCATTCGTTGTTGTTCCACACTAGAGTTTGACCCCCTTGGGCTGCTGTATGGGCGTTTGTCATCGGTTTTTTGGGGTTCATCCTTCTGTTACCCCTCCCGCTCCAGTTGCCATCACCTGCTTACCTGTTCTAAAAGTACCTGGTATCATCCTGGACTGGCCATCATTCCCCCACTCCCCTGGACCTGGTCGTTTTACGGCTTTACACGCAGTGTTTCGTCTACGCCCTTACGCCCGCTACCCGGACCTGCACTTCGGTCCCCACCCCCTGCACTCCCCATCGCGCCCGGGGGGCCCCCGGGAATCCACATCAGATATCAGTGGTCGACGTTCAACTTTGGTTTTTAAACGCCTGACTTTTACGTACGAACTGTCCTACAATAGATCCCGCCGAGGACTCTGCCTGAACAGAGCCATTGTGAATCGTAAGGGTTCTTTGGAGCAGTTTTTTCGAAGCTGCGACCCACCCCCCGCTGGATGAAGTCGTTCTGCATTGGCACCTAAAAAAGCTCTCCCATCTACTGTGGTTCCCCCCCTGTTGTCATGACCATCCCAGCCTGCACCTCTTGCTGCCCGTTTTTTCCGAGACCCCCTCCTGTCGGGGTTTCTCAATCATGCCAATCCACTTTGAGGTCCGGCTCACCATTCCCATCTGACCGTCCCAAGGTGGCTTTCATCATGGGCCTGCTCTCGTGAACCCTTACCTGGGTCCCACCCTGTGGGAAAAAGGGATCCGGACGGGACCTCCAGGAGTTCCTGAACCCCTTTCCCGGAAGCCCTTTTCGGCTACCTGGGGCACACTTCTGCTGCTTCTTCCCGCTCCGTTCCGTAAGGCGACCCACCGTTGGCCATAGCCATCCAGTTCCGTACCTGGCCTCCACTTGGGAAAACGACCCCTCGTTGCTCCCTTCGGGGGGGGGCTTGAGGATGCTTAAGGATGTTGGCGGGTCTGACCTCTTGTTGCTCCCGGTCGCATCCGTTTTGCTGAGGGGGAGTTAGAGCTTCGCCAAAACCAGGCACCGTCCTCGAAAGCCTCCCCCCCCCTACTTGAGCCCTCGATCAGTTTCGCCTGGCCCTGCGTTACCCAAAGAATCCTAGGAAAGTAAACCCGATCATCTTTCCACAAGAAACCCCCTTTCGACGCGCTTAAAATCTGTGCACGGGGGTTGGTCCCCGGCATTACCTAAGAACTCCCTCCGCCCAGCTGCACCCGGAAAACCCCATCCAGGTGTTGTGGGTGAAGGGACCCAATCAAGTGCCTTTCCCTCGCTGACCACTCTGGTCACTCTACGTTTCTCGTCGGGTCCCCCTATAAATTTTCCTCCTTGCTGGATTCCGGTCCCGGGAAAAATTTTATCCACCCGTCTCTGCTGGAGAATCAGTCGCCTGTCCCCGTCTAGAGAAGCCCCCACGTTTTTTTCCACAATGGGGGATCCTGAAGGAGCCAGCCGTTCCGTACCCAGCCTTGTCCCCTTAAAGGTTTGCAGTTCCAACCCGAAAATCTGTCCTTTTTCGTCCTGCCTAATTCATCTGCTCGAGTCCGCTTGGGCTCCCGTGGTTCCACTTTACAACCCACCCCGGATTGGAAAACAGGCGAGGTGTCAAAAGAGGCAAGCATTTCCACTCTCCTGCCTCAAGCCTGCCCATTTTAGCGCCCTCCCCCCCATTTTTCTGCCGTTTGTTCTGCTGTGTCAATGGAAGAACCCGGGGCAAAAAGCCCTGTCTTAAAGACCCTTGACTCCCCCCCCCCTCCCCCCCGCCTCTGTTTCTGCTTCTTTCCCCCGGTCCAAGAATTACCCGGACTCCTGGCACCCCCTCGAGACAGTTCCTGGGGTACCAGGAGGAGGTGTTACCCCTGCTGTTTGTCGGTACCCCCGGGTAGCCCGGGGGGGAGGCTTAAGGGGGGGGGGGGACGTCACGGTTTCCGCTGCGGGCCCCTGAGGACTCGCGCGTGCCCGTGGGTTTTTGTCCCAAAGGCTGCTCGAATCCTCTTTGGGCCCTGGCTTGGTCTTCCCCTGGCTTCCTCCACTCCCGGCATCCCGTGCGACAGTGCTCCCTCTAGGGGGACCGCGCGCATGCACCATTTAAAGCACAGTGTCCGTTAAGTGACCCCCCACCTCTGGTTATAAAAAACTTCCTCCCTGTCTTCTGGGGCAGTTCGTTTTGTAGCACTACGCTTGACCCCCTTTCTCTGTATCTGCTGCCCTTGTCATACGGTTTTTTGGTGTTTTTATCGCTTCCGCGTCACCTGCCCCTGCCCAGTTGCCATCTCCGCTTCCTGTTCAACGGGAGCCTGGGATCATCCTGGGCTGTGCCATATTCCCCCCCGCTACTCCGGGCTGGTGTAGTTTTAGGGGTAATCTGCATGCCCTGTTACGTCCAAACCCCCCTCCCGGCCCGCACTTCGGGTACCCACCGCCTGCACTCACCATCTGCCTGGATATCAGTGGTCGACGCTTCAACATACGTTTGTCAACGCCCGACTGTTACACTAATCTCTTCTCATGTTACAGTTGAAAACCATCTTCTATGAATCACCAGAGCACCAGAAACTTTCTCCTTCTATTTTCTTTCAGCATATTTAAAGGACCGCACAAACCGCTGTTTTTGATTGTAAAGCAGCTGCAGGTTACTTGACTGCGGCTGGCAAAGTGAAAATGTTGCCGGGGCCCCCTTTTTCTGAGTGAGAGAGAGGGAGAATGCAACTCCCCGGGAAAAACGCCGGGGGGCCCGACAAATGTAAAATTGTAGAGCCCTACCAATGAAATGAAAGGGGGGGTATCCGGGATGGGGAACATGTTTACTTAAAAAAAGATAAGGCAAATGTGAAAACAAGACAGCTTGCAATGACATCCAATTGCAAAGTTGCTTTTTTTCACTGTCCCCCTTTTTTGAAGACAATTTAATGATGTACAACCCCGTTAAGGAATAAGTACTTTAACTGCAGGAGATGCCTGATGAGCACTATTCCGCCTTTCCAGTAAATCCATTTTTTTAACCTATGATAAAGGAACACAGACAAAATAACTTTTTATTCTGTTTAAGATTTTCAGTAATCTTTCTTGTTTACAAAATACTACAGTTAAGTTGATAAGGTATTGGGTTTAAAAAAGATATTCATTTCCCTCCAAGAATTACAATATACAAGACTACATTTCAATTTAAGTTATTGAATTTTCAGGCCAAAATGTCTGGAACGTTCAGAGAGGCCAAAAGCCAGAAAGAATATTTTAAAGAATGGTCTGGCAAGTGGCCCAAGACTAGAACTTTTTGTTTGATCTTAATGCGTACAAAGGTAACACACTAAAATTAGAGAGGTGGTTGGAACACCTGAAAATATTTCTTTTTGGAAAAACAGATATCATGCAGTAATTATTACCTTACAGATCTATTCCCTAAATCACTTAACTCAGATGCCTCTTCTTATTTGGCAGTCAACCATGCAGGACTAACGCCTTTGATGTTGGCACAGAGTCTTAAACACTTAGAATGTGAAGAGCTGGTAAGTTGCCACAAGAGGTAATTTTTTTTATTTCGGTCTGGAAAAAGATTCACATTACAGTATGTTTTAATTGGTTGCAGCTGGAGAGAGTAGGCGATGGGAGCTTTAATGTTGAATTGGATTTTGACTGGTTCCACATAGAAGAGGAAGTCAGCAATAGTGATGAGGAAGAAGGAGAAAAGGTAATTACCATGTGCTTTACTAAGTAACTGAAAAGTTTAAGAAAATTAAACAAAAATGCGTCTCCCTCCTCTCTCTGCAACGCGTTCTATTTACTGTTATCTCTCAAGTCTTCATAAAAAGATAATAATTTTCATTTTAGGGCTCATTTTTCCTGTCTCTTTCCTTCTTGATAGGGCTTGGGTAGCTTTATAGAAATGGAGGAATGTAGAAAAGCTGTGTTACTTTTATAGCTTTTTATATGTTATGTGATAGATGTTGATAAATAAAATAGTAATTAGGTGTACTACCACTATAAAATGCAGACCTAAATCTTTATGTCTATAGCTCTATTTACATTTTTTGAAAATTTAATTATTTGCGGTCTGAAGGCTTGGACTCCGTCAGAGGTTCAGTTTGAAACCTTCATCGCAGAGGTGCAAACTAACCCAAATGGCACCAGTGGCACCCAATAGACCCATTAATTACAAAGGGTTTCCGTGGTGTTTGTTGATGGAAAAAATAGCTCAACTTGCTGCGCTATTTTTTCCGTCAATTTGGTGGAACTAGCAATGGAGATTCCAACAATGATGTGAACCAGGCCAAATGTCTCTCATTCAGCCACCGAAAACTTGTTCCTGTCTCGGGTATCACCAACTACCAGTTACAGAGTTACATCAGTCCCTTCAGTTTCACTATACAATGACATTTTTCACTTATTCTATGTCTTTGGAGTGTGAAACACAATATGATATCTCTGATCAAAATGTCTATTTCTCCTTCATGGTCTGAAGCCGTTACTTTAATTTATTTCCTATAAAGCTGAAATGTTTTTTTGTTTTTATAAAACAAATAGAATAAAAGGAACGCTGGGAATTACAATTCAAGAGGTGTAGAAAGCAAGTAGCCAGCATGACCCTATACTTGGGTTATATTAGAAGCAAATACAGATTTATAGTCTGAGACATAACTGCATGGAAAAAAAGGAGGAGAAGGGATACAATTATCTAGTGAAGAAATGGCACTGCACTTGAGTAATATATTACTTAGCCTATGCGTTAAACTGATTATTTCTCAGTTAAAGTGGGCACAACCTTTTTAATTAAAATAATATTTTTATAAGGCAGGGTTTACACATTCCGGCAGTTGCATGTAGGCAAACCGACATGCGGTTACAACGTTGCAGGCAGAGACGTAACTTACAGCTTCTGGGCGCCAGTGGAAAATCTATAGCAGGGCTCCCACCTTACTATGTTCCACTTATAAAACCAGTGTTTTCCTATGTTGTAGGAGACCATTTGGGCCCCCTCATACTCCAGGGCTCGGTAGCGACTGCTACCTCTGCACCCCTATAACTACGCCTATGTTTGCAGGTAAAGCTGCAATAACGTACGACTATTGGCTGCAAGATGTGGCCATGATTTTGTCCGTGTGCAGCTGGCATTGTGTATGAACTCAACCTTAGAACTTTTCCTGACTAACTTAAGTAGCATGAGTGTGATGCATTAGGAAACTTCTTCTTTTCTTAATCTGAATATGTCATCAGAAATTACCTATTACTTGAATCAAGCTCTCTTTGTCAATTGGTTATTCCACCATTGACCTTAATGGCATCTCCCTAGAATCAAAGTCTGACAGGTGCAGGTCCCACCCCTATCAGTGGAACGGGCTCCCAAAGTTACGACTCAGAATGGAGAGCCGTTCTCGCTTCCGCACGACTCTCCATTCTTTTCTAGAGTAGTTATGAGTACATCCGAACACCCCGCTCACCTGTACTCGGAACTCCCGTAGAACAGAATGAAGAGATGTAAGCCTAGGAGATCATGGAACCAAAGAGGTTTTTTTTTTTTTTTTTTCAGGGCAGTCTTTGAAGCCACACCCCATTAGTCCTGCCTCCTCAGGCTATGTTCACATGGCTTAAATTGGGACATATTTTGCGCCAGACTGCGCTTAATACGGGGCGAAATGCGTCCCAGTCATTACGGTAATCCACAGTTCTCATAGAGAACTATGGATTATGCCTCCTCTCCCTGCTCGCACACTACGCCGCGGGGGGAGATAAGTGACATGTCAATTACAAGCGGCGAATACGTGGGAGTCGGCGCGAGCTCCCGAAGTCCCGGCGTAATTGTGGGATGTAATTATGCCCCGCAATTATGCCGTGTGAACATACCCTAAGGATTTCAACCTTAGGATAGAAACTGGGTGTCACGGAAATTGAGGCTGTTAAGATGGAAGTTTGACAAAGCAGCTTTCAAACAGGAAACGCTGCTCAACTGCAGGTAAGGGAGGCTACACACAGCACAATAAATGCACAGATTAGCTCATAACTCATTGCATGAATTAAGTCTCAGGCAAGCTATTTGAGTATTTGTGTGTTTTTGGTTCGCCAGACAACCCCTTTAATGTAACTGTTTGCCAATCTGCTGTCTCTCTGGATCCTTCCACATACATGCACACTTAGCCCAGCATACATATACTGTGCCTGGGAAGAGGGAAGGTAAGCTACAGCTATATTTATTTAGCAGTTTATCTCCTTGAGAATAAAAGCTTTAGGTATTTGAATTTCAAGTGCTAGATTTTTTTTCTCCACTAACATCTTGCCGCTATAAGCATTAGATGCTCTGCTGTTTTCACTGAAATTGGTGGGTTTGGTCTGACAATTCTCTAATATGCATGCCCAGTTTAAAAAAGAAGGGGGAATGAAAGCAGGGAGCTCAGTCATACAGAACAAGACTAATACCAGTGATCACAATGATTGAGACAGACTTCATCATCGCTGGTACTCAGTAGTATTTCTCTGGTGCAGATTTTAAAACTTGCCCCATTAAAGGAGTTTTATCGTTTGAACTGTTACGGCTCTTCAGCTAATTCTCTCAGATTGAGTTTGAAATCCAGGGGCGTGTCTCTCCTGTCAGCAGGCGTGTCTCTCCTCCCAGGAGGCGTGTTTCCCCTCACTGAAGAACTGTGACATCATCATTTTGTATGAAGCAGGGGATGCAGAGGGTTGTCTGGATATAACAGCTCTGTAGCCTCCTGCCTGCTTATATCTGCAGCCTTCAGGCTCCAGCAAGCACCTTTTTATATCTCTTAGTTTACACACAAATTACACTGAAAGTCAGCAGCGTTTTCTTCTTTCTAGTGGTGTTCACCCAAATTGTACTGACAACAGGCAGAGATCTTTACTCAACTACAAGGACAAATGTCAGCTTAAAGTAAAGATCTCTGCTTGCTGTCAGTGACATGTGAGTGAAAACAATGGGGGTAGAAGCACTCAGCTTTGAGAGAAGACCCTACTCAGCTTGTAACTAACTTGGGCTGGTGGTGCAGTGGAAGAGCAGCGGTAGAGCTTTGCTCTTACAATGAAGGGGTTTGGAGTTCTAGTCCCTCAGAGTATTCCCCCCCCCCCCTAAATTCTACACATATGTAGAGAGACCTAAAATATATATGTCAATCTCTTTAATGATATACACACATACATAGCTCCCCTATATCATGTCTCATCCCCCAGAGTATATGCATTGTATCACAAATGATGGAAGTGCTTGGTGTGACTACTGCGAGGATGGGACACTATATAGGGGAGCTTTGTGTGTGTGTATATAAATAAAATTATAGATGTCTACACATATATTTTCATATCTTTACATATGTGTACAATTTATAAAAGAAAATAATAAAAAAAAAACTACTGATGGGGCTTGAACCCCTAACCTCTCTCTTGCAGAGCTGGTCAGCTAAGCATTACACTACACATACAGCTTGAAAAAGCACTGTGTTGAATCCTTATGTTATGCAAAAGCCCTTTAAACAGGCAGTAATTGCCCAGATCCTTCACACTAGAGCTGGGAGATCAGTATAGAGCCAGCAGACCTTGGTTTCACTATTGATTTTAACAGCTATGGGGGGAGTAAACACAGTTTGCAGGCAGCCAATCAGAGTGTAGGGGGCGTGGCCGGGCGTTTCCTGTCTAGGGGCGTATACCAACAGGCTGAATGAAATGTCAGCCAGCCAATCACAGTGCAGGGTGTGTCTAAGGGACGGGAAACGTCCAGGGGGCGTGTCCGACCAGCAACAGCAGAAATAGAACACAGATTTACAGAAAAGCTCAAATCTACTAAACCAAGTGACTGAGGTAATACAACCCAATTACAAAAGTGCTTATTTTTTACTGTCCCCATAATCTGAGACATGATCTTTGTAACAATAAAACTCCTTTAATATTATGATATGTTAGTGTTAAGAATATTAACAGTTTTGGAAATAAGAGGTTTACATATTGAGGTAAGAGTAGTTACAGTGTGGTACTGTCATTAGAGTTTTTACAATCTTCTTCACAAAAAGCATGTTGAAATCAGTGTGTGTTCACAAGGCGTGGAAAAATGTTCATGTAATCCATGTTCAATTTGTGTTAGTCTATATTTCCACGGCATAGTGCTACGATCGTATTTTCGGCGCTTTTAGGATTTTTAAAGCACCGAAAATATGATTGTTCAGGTAGCCCCATAGACTGTAGTATCCATAGCTCATTTTTTTCTTCCTCCGCTTGTCTTTTGGCACCTGCCTATTATACAACACATTATATAATATGGCAGCACTTTTTGTTTTTTTTGGCGACGTAAAAAAGAGAGCTTTTTTTTTGCGCAATATGTGACAAAAAACGCAGTCCTGCATCGGAAAAAAAAAGTCAATTTTGGACGTTTTTTCTCCGATGCAGTGTAGACCTAGCCTTAAAGTGAATACTCTTACTGCCCCATTGACTTTAGTGGTAAAGATATATGTGGAATTGGACTGGGAATACATAAAGTGCTCAATATACCACATAAAATTTACGCATGGAAAAATACACTTAAAAAGAAAAATGCGGATTCCCATTGAACTCAATGGACTGTGTAAAGCATATATATTTGATGGGGAATTTCATGCATAAAATGTTAGCTTTTTGTATGAAATTACACATCAAATACACTGGGTGAACATGTCCTTACTGTGATTTTATCATACTTATCAGTCAATAATTTACCTATAAACAAATCTAAGGTTTTTGGAAGATTATGAATAGATTTGAGCAGTATGGACTTGAGTTCGTGCAGTCTCTCCTTATGATGTCTGCAGGTGGACCACCAGCAGAAAAGAAATTATTCTTTTGCACAGGGATAAGGCATGTTTTCCTGCTTCATGCTTGAATTCTGGTGAATCTTTTTATCCGCTTTCCTCAATGTCCAGTTGTCATGGATACCTGTGTATAATAGCTTCTCTCCACCAAGAGACCTTTAAAGGATGTAACAAAACAAGTTGAAACTCATGCAGATGGTGATTTTTTTTTATGAAGAAACATAATTAACATGCTTTATGTTAATGATACTATAGGACACAGAATGGTACGAATTTGTAAAATTGGAGACTTCATAGTGAACAAAAAGTTCTGTGACTCATGTAAAGAAAAAAGAAAATGTACATTTATTTATTATTACATTGTGCTAAGGACACATAAATCTCATAAGTATAGTATCTAAAGGGGGATCAGGAACAGAAACCAGGCCAAACTAAGCCAAATTGAAAAAGTGCTTATGTATTCGTTATGAGTGTTTTGCATTCATAAAGTACAGTGTCCATATCACACACAATATTAATTCTCATATTTCTTGTCCCCAGATTTTGGTTGTTCAGTCCCTAGAGTGATCTATTTAGGGTATAAGTAGAATGTATATGTTTTGCCCCAAAAGTATAACCTTAAACTTGTCAACAGGGGCAATGCAAAGAGCAGAAAGATAACAGTTGCAAATGGCGCTTGTGTCAGATGGGCTTAAAAGTCCCTCATGAAGTCACCAGAAGTATAAATATCCCATGCTAGGTAAAGGGCCCTGTTTCAGAATTAACAATGGAGGGCAAGAGCTTCAGGTTATATCTCTGCTTTTCTAAACTAAACAGCATGTACCCCTGCCCAGATTTCTGCACGGACTTCTGTACCTAGCACTTATATACCCTCCTAGTAGGTAGATAGCCCCCTGAGTCTTAAAGGCGTTGTCTCCCTACAGAGTTTCATAGGATGCATGAATGAAATACAGCTCCATGGTGTATTCAACTCTGTGTTTTCAGTTGCTAATTAGTTCAGATTAGCTCAGAAGCTTCTCAGAAACTGCTAGCAGTACTTTTTATCTGATCCCTCAAACAAAAGCCCTAATTAGTGCTGTTTACTTAAGATAAATCAAGCTTTTTACTGCCCACAGAGGCTGCTGCGACCTGTGACTCACTGCTATCACATAGAACAAACAGCAGGTTGGAGAGATGTTTACAGGTCGGTTACTGAGGGAACTGAAATAGCCAGGGAGGTGATTAATTCACTTGTATCTCCTTAACAAAAACAGATGAACAAAGCAATATCTTTGGAAAATGTCTTTATTTTGTGTTCCCTACAATTTGAAAGCTATTCTTTGTAGCGAGACAACCCCTTTAAGTTTCTCTTCAAAGTATTGTAAATAAAAAACAAACAAAAAAAACCTAACGTATCTCCATTTCCCCTGCTGTGCAGCTCGGTCTTTTATACTGCGCTGCCTACTGTTACAGGCCTACTCCAGAATCCTAGTCACTATAACTTGTTATACTTTTACATTCTAGAAATGGATGCAGACCATTTTTGAACTCTGTTAGTGAATGTCACAGGTGTCCCCCACAGCCCGCAGGGTTGGCTGCGGGCGCACCCGTGTTCCCTCAGTCCCCCCCCCGCACCAGGGACGAGTGGCACCACGGACGCAATTGCTTCCCCAGGAGCCAGTACTTACCTAGCCACGCTCCTGCCCCCGCGCAACTCTCTCCCGTCGCTTAGGGCGCGCGCGGCAGCTCTTCCAGATTTAAAGGGCCAGGGCGCCGGTAATTGGTTAATTGCTGGCCGCTGACCCTATATATTGGTACCATCTTCGGCACTTCCTCGCCAGATCTATTGTGCCCCTAGCCTTTAGAGAAAGAGTTCCAGTATGCGTCCTAGTGTCTTCTACGTTGCTTACCCTTCGCCTACGTCTCTTGACCACAAACCTTTGCCGCTTGCCCTGACCTGTCTGCCCGTCCACGACTACGAGTTTGGTGTTACAATTCGGTACCTCACCGCACCTCGGCTGCCACTGCAGGCGTGTGAGGGATAGCGACCTGGTGGACTCCCGCCGCAGCAAGCCCATCCTGCCTTGCGGCGGGCTCTGGTGAATACTGGGATCTACTTAGACCCCACTCCCTGGCGCGGCCATTACAACCGCTTGCGGTAGTCCAGAGGATCCGCTACTCCAGCCGTTACAGTTAGATCCGGCCATGGATTCCACCAAGGTGCCTCTGCCAATTATTGCGGACCTCACGTCCATTGTCACCCAGCAGTCGCAGCAGATTGCGCAACAGGCTCAGCAATTGGACCTGCTGTCTGACATGGTGCGGCAGCTCACCACATCTCAGCAGCAACTGCCACCTCCGTCCGTGGTCCCTCCTACGCATCCTACCCCGTTGGCTACTGTGGGCCCCAAGCTTCGACTTCCTCTACCATCCAAGTTCGACGAGGACCTGAAACTCTGCATGGGTTTCATCACCCAGTGCTCCATGCACGTTGAGCTTATGGCCGACCAGTTCCCCACAGAAAGTTCAAGAGTGCCTGGCTTGGGCAACACCCCTCTGGGACAGAAACGACCCCGTGACCGCAGACCTACAGGCCCTCCTTCAAGAATTCTGTAGCGTCTTCGAGGAACCTTCGACAGGGCGACTCCTCTGTGGGAGACTATGCCATTCAATTTCGTACCCTGGCCTCGGAGCTCTCCTGGAACAAAACAGCTCTTTGCGCCACCTTCAAGAAGGGTCTATCCAGCAGAGTGAAAGACGCAGTGGCCGCTAGAGACCTTCCGTCTTCTCTGAGCAAACTCATCCACCTGGCCACCCACATTGATGTACGTTTTGCCGAGAGACAAGAGGAGCTCCGGCAAGAACGAGACGCCATACGTCCCCGCCGGTTGCTTCGACTGGCTCCAGTGTTCCAGGGGCCCCCACAGCCTGCCAGTGAGGAACCCATGCAGGTGGACCGGGTCCACTTATTGGAACAGGAGCTGTCCCGGTGCTGGGCGGAGAATCTATGCCTGTATGGTGCTAGCCCGGGTCATTTCCGTCGAGTTTGTCCGCAATGTCCCCAGTGTCTGGGAAACGAGTGCACCTAGGTTCCATGGGAGAGGCATCCCTAGGTGCAAATTATTTCTTTCCACGACGATGCCGATGCTGGTGTAAGTCACGACGGACGCTGGCCTCTCGTTTCAGGACCCTGCCTTCCTGGATTCTGGGTATGCCGGGAATTTCATCCATGCCTCCCTGGTATCCCGTTATCGCCTGCCGCTGGTCCAGCTGGAAAAAACGTTAGTGATTTCATCGGTCAGTGGAGAGCTTCTGAGCGACTCCATCCAGTACATCACCAGGTCGGTGTCCATCCAGTAGGGAGGCCCTGCACAAGGAGAAGATCTCCTTCTATGTGCTACCTCAGTCTTCCTCGGCAATCCTCTTGGGGCTGCCATGGCTGCAACGTCATGCCCACACGCTCGACTGGAGGACCGGTGACGTCATGTGTTGGGGACCGTATTCCAAGAAAGCAGAGATGGATTGGCACCAGAAGGAATATGAAAAAATGCTGAACGCCTTTATTCCAAGTATAACAATGTAAAAACCACGAAAAAAGCCACAAACGACAACGTGTGCAAAAAGCAAGGATCAGAGGGGTAACCAGCTGACGCGTTTCGGGCCGACTTGGCCCTTAGTCTAAGCTGCAACCAACTGCTGCTGCTACCCTCTTATAGTGTATGACATAAGACACATAAGTAATTATCAAACAATTAACACCTGATAAAACATACCTATGGACCTGCGCTTCTTCCCATCGCACCAACAACACGCGTCATAAAACCGGAAGCCGGAAGCATGAACTTGCGTTCCAATTGCCGGAAATGACATAGTCATGAAACCGGATGTGAGGATAACGCGTGGCTGTATGGAAGACCGAAAGACTAGAATTAGCTAATCTATGGTTGCGTTCCAAAATCCGGAAATGACAAACTGAATAGAAACGATGAATAGATGTCATGTTACCATGGAGAAGCGCAAAGTCCTAACATATAAAACTAAGGGACAGGTCCCTGATAGCCTGCAAGGCAGCCCGAAATGACAGTATGACCTGAATGTAACTGTGGTCATTGGAGCAATGTACGTACGGTCGATGTTAAGGCAACACTTTGAAAGGTGAATTGTGTAATATGTTAATATATAGTTAATCTAATATAATCGCTATGACTGCTCCTATAAGAGGTAAGATAATGAATAACGATATACAATGCAACAGAAAAATCCTAAAGTGTGAAAAGCTAGTGAATATCTATTTAAAAATGAAACATGATATCTTTGCGCATATTCAACCCATTGGGCAGGATGGTGTTGAGAACCAATATCCAAAATGCCTCCCTATCCCTCAACACACATTCCCAATCACCCCCCCGCACTGGCCTGTATACCTTCTCTATAGCAACCGCTTGTAAGCCAGATGTTTGTGACTCATGTATGTCTATAAAATGTTGTGCTACACTGGATTTATTACGTCTGTTGGTATTGGAGATATCATTTAAGTGTATTTGGGTGGGGGACACATATCTGCATATTTTGCAGGGGTGGGATCCACATCTAAAAAACCCCTTATGTTTCAACCAGTTGGCCCTAGTGTTTTTAGCTAACAGGTGGTTAGATGATAACAAATCACCAATGGTTTTTGATCTTCTGGCCACAATACGACACCCATTTCTTAGGATTGAGTCTATGATCTCATCCTCCTGAAGTATGTGTAAGCATTTTAGAATAACCTTTTTAATTGCAGCAAAGTGATGACTATGATCTAATACCACTACTAAGTTATTCTTCTCTGGAGTTAACTTATGTGTGTTGTTGTCTCGTGGTTTGGGGATTAGCAAACTATCTCTGGTACGTTTGTCAACGATCCCAGAGGCTCTAGTGAGTGTCCATTTGGGATAACCCCTTGCTCTGAGTCTGTCGTTGATAGCATTTTTTTCCACCATGAAATCTCGAGGAAGACTGCAATTCCTTTTTGCCCTGACGTACTCACCTACCGGCATTGCTTTTTTAGTATGTGTTGTGTGATAACTTTTGAAATGTAATATTGTGTTACCACTGGTGCTTTTGCGGAAGGATTTGGTGGACTAAAATTGTTGATGGATGCCCGTAAGTTCCAGGTCCAAGAATGTTATTGTGGTACTTTCTATATGATATGTGAAATTCAGATTGAATGGATTGTTATTAAGAAAGTACGCTAGAGTGTGTACGGCAGGCACATCCCCCCTCCAAATTAGGAGGAGATCGTCAATGTACCTGCCGTACCACTCAATATAGTGTGCAAAAGGGTTAGATTCTGAGAATCTACTGCATCTCCCACCACGAAACTGTGAGGTTGGCGAGGGAAGGTGAGTATTTCGCCCCCATTGAAACACCTTTAGTTTGTAAATAGATGTTATTACTGTAAGAAAAATAATTATGGTGCATTAAGAAATCAGTTGTCATGAGAATAAATTGTACTAAGTCACTTGTATATAAACTGTGGACTTCCAAGTGGTACCATAGTGCCACTAAAGCTACCTTGTGTGGTATGCTTGTGTACAATGACTCTATGTCACATGTGACCCAACACATTTCATCGGACCATACCTTCCCTTGCAAATTTACCAGGACATCCTTTGTGTCCCTTAGATAGCTCGGCACCCGTTGTACTAAGGGCTGTAAATAAGAATCCAGCCATTGTGAGAGGCGTTCCAAGAGGGACCCGATGCCAGAGACAATTGGGCGCATCGGAGGAAATTCTTTGTTCTTGTGGATCTTAGGTAAGCCGTATAAAGTAGGCAGAACTGGATGTTCGGTCAGCATGAACTCCAACTGTCTCTGGCTCAGGACCCCCAAGGAAACCCCCTCCTCCAACAGGCATTTGACCTTCGTCTGGGAGTTGACTGTGGGATCTTTAGCCAGCTTACAATAAGTGGAAGTATCCTGTAACATGATCATCATAGAGGCATCATAATCCACTTGACTCATGACAACTACTGTTCCCCCCTTGTCAGCCATCTTAATTACAATTTCTTTATTATTTCGCAACTGTTGCAAAGCTTTGCGTTGTGATAAATCAAGATTCAGATGACTAGACAGGGGGGGAACAGAGCTAGCTAAATCCCTGAGATCACGTTCAATCAAAAATTGGAACCGATCCATAGCAGCAGTCCTGGAGTTAATAGGGTAAAACTCCCTATTAGCAATGCTTATTTCCCCAACATGTGATATGTCTATTTTATCTGTTGAACCAGAGTCCTGGGCTAAGTCCTCCAACTGTAATATGGACAACTGTTCTCTGAATGAGAGATTGCTGTAATTATTTTTCAGCACTGATGTCGTTATTTTCTCTGGATTGGATTCTGTGTCATTCCAGAAGTGTCTACGTAAGGTAAGTAGTCGCACAAAACGATTAATGTCCTTTAAGGTTGAGAAAAGGTCAAGGTTTTCCTCTAAGCCGAAACTGAGACAGAGGGAAAGTAGTTGTTTCTGTTTCAGGGTAAGCTCGTATGTTGATAGATTCAGAACATCAATAGTGGAATTGGAGTTAGCATTTATTTGTTTGTCCTGGTTTTCCTTTTCTCTTTGTCTTTTTTGTCGCCTGCCGCCTCTCCTAATGCGTTTTTTGCAGATTTAGTTTGATTAGAATTTTTAGGCTGTTTGTAGTAGGAGAGACTTTGTGAGGCATTACTGGTTGATGCTATAGACTCATCTGACTCTTGGTCTTCTTCCTCCTCATCATAAGAAATGGAATCAAGGGAACTGAAGCTAACCCTTTTTCTGTTGGTATTTTTTCGCCAACTGTTTCTTCTCCACCTGGGTTTCAGTATAGAATGTGGGGTGTTGTGTTCAGAGGTTCTTCTCCCCCATTCATATACCTGATCCTTTTCATAATCGGTGGTATCGCGATCAAACTTATGCTTTTTACTTGCCATAATGGCTTCTTCCATTTTGGCTATGTTTTCCCGGACTCGTTGTAGGTCCTGCTCAAACGTTGGCACTTCCTTAAAGCCTTGTATGTCAGACTCCATTTTTTTCATTTCCTTAGAGATCTCTTCCAGTTTTGTGTCTTCACATTGCGTAATAAGCTCCATCAGTTGTATGGAACAGGAACTTAATATCTGGTTCCATTGTTGTACAAAGTCCTCCGAGTAGATAGTGGTGGGTATCTTTTTTTATCCTAAGACCTCTTGGTATAATTTTTTGCTTCAGATAATTGCGCAGGGTAGTAACATCCCACCAAATGCGTAGTTCTTGCGCCAATAGCTTTTCATATGCTCTTAGTACATTGCAAAAATCCGCACCCCTCTGATCAATAACATTCCTTTTCTGGAAAACCGCTGCAACCTTTTCATCTCGGCCTTTAGCATGGGCCATGGTGCATGCGGTATAAAGCAACACGTATGTCTATATAACGTTAAAATTTCGTTATAACGTATGGTCCAAATGCATTTATAGTAATAGTGGCACAAGGGAGCAAGTCAAAAACATGAGAACTTGAAGTCGACAAAGAAAGAGAAACGCAGCTCACCTTGATATAAGGGTTTCATGGACTCGTGGAAATCTGTGCTCTAATCCTTTGGTCATGACCCGTAGTCAAATAGTATTTCCCAAAAAAGCAAGAGATGGATTGCACCAGAAGAAATATGTTAAAATGCTGAACGCCTTTATTCCAAGTATAACAATGTAAAAAACCACGAAAAAAGCCACAAACGGACAACGTGTGCAAAAAGCAAGGATCAGAGGGGTGACCAGCTGACGCGTTTCGGGCCGGCTTGGCCTTAGTCTAAGCTGCAACTAACTGCTGCTGCTCACCCTCTTTAGTGTATGACAAAAAGAAAACATAAGTAATTATCAAACAATTAACACCTGATAAAACATACCTATGGACCTGCGCTTCTTCCCATCGCACCAACAACACGCGTCATAAAACTGGAAGCCGGAAGCATGAACTTGCGTTCCAAAATCCGGAAATGACAAACTGAATAGAAACGATGAATAGATGTCATGTTACCATGGAGAAGCGCAAAGTCCACTTTAGGATTTTTCTGTTGCATTGTATATCGTTATTCATTATCTTACCTCTTATAGGAGCAGTCATAGCTATTATATTAGATTCAAAGTGTTGCCTTAACATCAACAGTACGTACATTGCTCCAATGACCAAAGTTACATTCAGGTCATACTGTCATTTCGGGGTGCCTTTTCAGGCTATCAGGGACCTGTCCCTTAGTTTTATATGTTAGGAACTTTGCGCATCTCCATGGTAACTGATATCTATTCATCGTTCTATTCAGTTTGTCATTTCCGGATTTTGGAACGCAACCATAGATTAGTAATTCTAGTCTTCCGGTCTTCCATACAGCCACGCATTATCCTCACATCCGTTTCATGACTATGTCATTTCCGGCAATTGGAACGCAAGTTCATGCTTCCGGCTTCCGGTTTTATGACGCGTGTTGATGGTGCGATGGGAAGAAGCGCAGGTCCATAGGTATGTTTTATCAGGTGTTAATTGTTTGATAATTACTTATGTGTCTTATGTCATACACAATAAGAGGGTAGCAGCAGCAGTTAGTTGCAGCTTAGACTAAGGGCCAAGTCGGCCCGAAACGCGTCAGCTGGTCACCCCTCTAAATCCTTGCTTTTTCCCACACGTTGTCGTTGTGGGCTTTTTTTTCGTGGTTTTTACATTGTTAACTTGGAATAAAGGCATTCAGCATTTTTACATATTCCTTCTGGTCCCAATCCATCTCTGCTTTCTTGGACTACTATTTGACTACGGGTCATGACCGAGGATTAGAGCACAGATTTCCACGAGTCCACTGGACCATTTATATCAAGGTGAGCTGCTTTTCTTTCTTTGTCGACTTCAAGTTCTCATGTTTTTGACTTGCTCCCTTGTGCCACTATTACTATAAATGCATTTGGCCTTTACGTTTTTTAACAAAAATTTTAACGTTTAATAGCATACGTGTTGCTTTATCCCGCATGCACCATGGCCCATGCTAAAGGCCGAGATGAAAAGGTTGCAGCGGTTTTCCAGAAAAGGAAAGTTATGGATCAGAGGGGTGAGGATTTTTGCAATGTACTAAGAGCATATGAAAAGCTATTGGCGCAAGAACTACGCATTTGTGGGATGTTACTACCCTGCGCAATTATCTGAAGCAAAAAATGATACCAAGAGGTCTTAGGATAAAAAAGATACCCACCACTATCTACTCGAAGGACTTTGTACAACAATGGAACCAGATATTAAGTTCCTGTTCCATACAACTGATGGAGCTTATTACGCAATGTGAAGACAACAAAAACTGGAAGAGATCTCAAAGGATATGAAAAAAAGGGAGTCTGACATACAAGGCTTTAAGGAAGCCAACGTTTGAGCGGGGACCTACAACGAGGTCGGGAAACCATAGCCAAAATGGAAGAAGCCATTATGGCAAGTAAAAAGCATAAGTTTGATCGCGATTACACCGATTATGAAAAGATCGGGGTATATGAATGGGGGAGAAGAACCTCTGAACACAACACCCCACATTCTATACTGAAACCCCGGTGGGAGAAAAACGTTGGCGAAAAATACAACGAAAAAGGGTTAGCTTCAGTTCCCTGATTTTTATTTCTCATGATGAGGAGGAAAGAAGACCAAGAGTCAAGAGTTCTATAGCATCAACCAGTAATGCCTCCAAAAGTCCCCTCCTACTACAAACAGCCTAAAATTTTAAAACAAAACTAAATTTTGCAAAAACGCATTAGGAGAGGCGGCAGGCGAAAAAAAAAAGACAAAGAGAAAAGGAAAACCAGGACAAAAAATAAATTTCTAACTCCAATTCCACTATTGATGTTCTGAATCTATCAACATACGAGCTTACCCGGAAAAAGAAACAACTCTTTTTCCCCGTCTCAGTTTCGGCTTAGAGGAAAACCCTTGCCTTTTTTCAACCTTAAAGGACTTAAAACGTTTTTGGTGCACTACTTTTCCTTACTAGACACTTTTTGGAATGACACAGAAAACCAATCCCGAGAAAATAAAAAACAGGCTGAAAAAAAATTACAGCAATCCTTTATTCAGAAACAGTTGCCATATTACAGTTGGGGGACTAGCCCAGGGCTCTGTTTAACAGATAAAAAAGACATATCACAGTTGGGGAAATAAGCATGCTAATAGGGAGTTTTACCCTATTAACTCCCGGACTGCGCTAGGGTCGGTTCCAAAATTTTTTTATTGAACGGATCTC
The DNA here is from genome assembly GCA_025379985.1 of Phyllomedusa bahiana. Lineage (NCBI taxonomy): Eukaryota > Metazoa > Chordata > Amphibia > Anura > Hylidae > Phyllomedusa > Phyllomedusa bahiana. Next base: position 40,930 of record JAODAL010020140.1, on the reverse strand, counting down.
AGGGGTTTTAGCTACTCTGTTCCCCCCCCGTCTAGTCACTAATCTTGATTTTCCCCAAACCCAAAACTTTTCAACGTTGCGAAAAAAAAAAAGAAATTGTAATTAAGATGGCGCAAGGGGGGAACATAGGTCATACAAGGGATTTTGAAGCCTCTATATGATCAGTTAAGGAAAACTTTTCCCCTTATTGAACGGCCCAAAGATCCCCAGTCACTCCCCGACAAGGGCAAATGCCTGTTGGGAGGGGGTTTCCTTTGGGGGCCGACCAGAGACATTTTAGTTTAAGCATACCAACATCCATTTCCTACTTTATGGTAAACCCGATCCACAGAAAAAGAAATTCCCCGAGCCCCCAAATTGTCCCCCTGGCATCGGTCCCTCTTGGGAAAGCCTCTCACAAAGGCGGATCTTTTTTTACAGCCCCTTTTACAATGGGTCCGGGCACTAAGGGGCAAAAGGATGTCCTGGTAAATTTTCAAGGGAAAGGGATGGTCCATGAAATGTTTTGGGTCACATTGACATAGAGTCATTGTACACAAACAACCACACAAAGGGAGTTTAGTGGCACTATGGAACCACTGGAAACCACTTTATAACAATGACTTAGTAAAAATTTATTCTCATGAAATGTTTTTTAATGCCCATAATTATTTTTCTTACATAAAAAAATCTATTTACAAACTAAAAGGGGTTTTCAATGGGGCGAAATACTCACCTTCCCCTCGCCAAACCCACGTTTCGTGGTGGGGGAAAGCATAATTTTTTCGGAATCTAAACCCTTTTTTCACATATATTTTAGTGGGAAAGGATACATTGACTACCCCTCCAAAATTTGGGGGGGATTTCCTGCCGTACAACTCAAACGTACTTCTTAATAACAATCCATTCAATCTGAAATTTCCATAACATAAGAAAAAAACCCCAATAACATTTTTTTTACCTGAACTTTCGGGCATCCACAACAATTTTAGCCCCAAATCCTTCCGCAAAAACACCAGTGTAACACAATATTACTTTCAAAAGTTATCACACAACACATAAAAAAAAGCAACCCCGTAGGTGAGTACGTCAGGGAAAAAAGGAATTGCATCTTCCTCGGATTTCATGGGGAAAAAAATGCTATCAACGACAGACTCGGAGAAAGGGGGTTACCCCAAATGGACACTCACTAGAGCCTCTGGGATCGTTTACAAACGTACCAAGATAGTTTGCTAATCCCCAAACCACGAGACAACAACAACAAAGTTAACTCCAGAGAAGAAAAACTTAGTATGGGATTAGATCATGCATCACTTTTTCTGCAATTAAAAAGGTATTTTAAAAAACTTACCCATACTTCAAGGTAATCATAGACTCAACCTAAGAAATGGGGGCGTATTGTGCCCCAAATTTAAAAACCATTGGTGATTTGTTTTCTCAAACCACCTGTTAGCTAAAAAAAACAGGGGCCCAAATGGTTGAAACAAAAGGGGTTTTTTTGATTGGAACCCACCCTGCAAAACATCAATATGTGTCCCCCCCCCCAAAATTTCATAATTTTTTATTCTTCCCCTACTAAAAATAAAGAATTACACAATTGCAATTTCCCCTCACGTTTTCTTATTCTTACGTGCACCCCTTTGCAATTTTTAAATTTATGTTGGCATACTATCAAGATTTAAAACCTTTTTTTAAACACTTTTAAAAGATATCCCAATACCAACAACTAAAAAATCCAGTGTAGCCAAAATTTTTAGACTACATGACCCAAACATCTGGCTTACAACGGTTCTATAGAAAGGGATACAGGCCCGTCGGGGGGGGAATTGGGGGAAAGTGTGTTTAGGGATAGGGAGGGATTTTGGAATGGGTTTTCAACACCACCCCCCAATGGGTTAATATGCGCAAAGATACATGTTTTCATTTTTAAATAATATTTACAAGCTTTTCACACTTAAGGATTTTTCTGTTGCATTGTATATCATTATTCATTATCTTACCTCTTATAGGAGCAGTCATAGCGATTATATTAGATTAACTATATATTAACATATTACACAATTCACCTTTCAAAGTGTTGCCTTAACATCAACAGTACGTACATTGCTCCAATGACCAAAGTTACATTCAGGTCATACTGTCATTTCGGGCTGCCTTGCAGGCTATCAGGGACCTGTCCCTTAGTTTTATATGTTAGGACTTTGCGCTTCTCCATGGTAACGTGATATCTATTCATCGTTTCTATTCAGTTTGTCATTTCCGGATTATGGAACGCAACCATAGATTAGCTAATTCTAGTCTTTCGGTCTTCCATACAGCCACGCGTTATCCTCACATCCGGTTTCATGACTATGTCATTTCCGGCAATTGGAAACGCAAGTTCATGCTTCCGGCTTCCGGTTTTATGACGCGTGTTGTTGGTGCGATGGGAAGAAGCGCAGGTCCATAGGTATGTTTTATCAGGTGTTAATTGTTTGATAATTACTTATGTGTCTTATGTCATACACTATAAGAGGGTAGCAGCAGCAGTTAGTTGCAGCTTAGACTAAGGGCCAAGTCGGCCCGAAACACGTCAGCTGGTCACCCCTCTGATCCTTGCTTTTTGCACACGTTGTCATTTGTGGCTTTTTTCGTGGTTTTTACATTGTTATACTTGGAATAAAGGCGTTCAGCATTTTTACATATTCCTTCTGGTGCCAATCCATCTCTGCTTTCTTGGACTACTATTTGACTACGGGTCATGACCGAGGATTAGAGCACAGATTTCCACGAGTCCACTGGACCATTTATATCAAGGTGAGCTGCGTTTCTCTTTCTTTGTCGACTTGGGGACCGTATTGCCAGAATCTCTGTTTGGTCACACCCCACCCGGTGCGTGCCATTTCTCCGCGGTTATTCCCCAAGTCTCTGCCAGGCTTGTCAGCTGAATACCAGGACTTTGCAGATGTGTTCTCGGAGTAACAGGCTGAGTCGCTGCCAGCGCATCGGCCCTATGATTGTCCGATTGACCTTCTCCCCGGGACCAGTCCCCCTCAGGGGTAGATCTTCCCGTTGTCTGTGCCTGAGACTCAGGCCATATCGGCCTACATACAGGAGAACTTGCAGAAGGGCTTTATCCGCAAGTTCTCTTCCCCAACCAGAACCGATTTGTTGAAAAAAAGGATTGTTCTCTCCGCCCTTGCGTGGCTGTTACCACCGCTTGCGGTGGTCCAGAGGATCCACTACTCCAGCCATTACAGTGAATTTACCATGACAAGTTCCTCTGGCAGAGAGTTCCACAGTCTCACTGCTCTAACAGTAAAGAATCCCTTTCTATGTTTACATAGAAACTCTCTTTCCTCTAGATACAGAGGATTCCCCCTTGTTCTAGATACAGTCCTGGATAGAAATAGATCTTGGTGGAGATCTCTATATTGACTTTTAATATATTTATACATCTTTATTATGTTACCTTAAAGCCGTCTTTTCTCTAAACTGAACAACCCTCATTTTGGTAATCGTTCTGGGTATTGCAATCCACCCAGTCCTTTTATTCTTTTTGTTGCCCGCCTTTAAACCTGTGCAAGCACCACAATGTCTTTCTTGTGCACTGGTGCCCAAAACTGTATACAGTGTTCCATGTGTGGTCTAACCAGTGATTTGTATAATGGGAGAATAATGTTCTCATCATATGCATTTATGCCCCGTTTAATACATCCCATGATGCTATTTGCCTTGGCAGCAGCTGCCTGACACTGGCTGCTACAATTAAGTTTACTGGGAATAATAGTGGACAAGTCCTTCTCCATGTTCCTTCCCATGTGCATAACCTTGCATTTATCAGTGTTTAACCTCATTTGCCACTTCTCTACCCAGGCCTCCAACCTGTTCAAATCCCTTTGTAATAGAGCATTATCCTCTATTGTGTTGATTGCTTTACACAGTTTAGTATCATCTGCAAGTATCGATATTCTACTGAGCAGTACTTTAAGGTGATTAATGAATATATTAACGAGAATAGGGCCCAATACTGACCACCCCACCAGTAATTGTGATCCAGTCCTAGTATGTACCATTGAGCACTACCCTTTGTTTTCTATCACTAAGCCAGTTACTTATCCACTTGCAAACATTTTCCCCCAGTCCAAGCATTCTCATTTTACTTACCAACCTTTTATTTGTCACAGCATCAAATGCTTTAGAAAAATTCAGTTATATGACATCCAATGCCTCACCTCTATCCAATCTAGATCTAACCTCCTCAGAGAAGCTGATGAGATTAGTTTGACAGGACCAATCCTTCGTAAACCATGCTAGAACGGCGTTATACATTTATTTTCAGTGAGATAGTCCAGGATAGCATCTCTTTAAATAATTTGCCTACGGGACTTCCGGGGGCGGAGCGCCGAGAGTGGCCGTCTTTTAGCAGAGCTCCTGCATCCACGAGCAAAATCGCTGCTTTATCTCGGGCATCCCACTCATTATCGGTCCTAAAACGTTGGGAACGACCTTCTAAACGTGGAGACGACAGGAGACCCAAATATTTACCCCCGAAACCGCAAGCAGCAAGGTTGGCTGCAGGCCCGAATCCAGTGAACGGCATCGGAGCAAAGAGGTCAGCGGCATCCGTGCCACACAGAGCGCCACGGTGTGAGACAACCGCGGATCACAGAACGGGACACCGACGCCGGCCCGGTCCAACGTGGACCCCCGATCCGTCCTGAGGAGGCTTTCCCGCCACACCAGGCGTCCGCCAAACAGCCGCCGCCATCTTGCCGTGGTGCATGCCAAGAGCCCGAGACCAGCCCTTCTGCTGCCACCCGCATTGCTCCTGTCCTGGATAGAGAGGAAGACTCGTAACTGGACAACCAGGGACTGCGAGACAAGGGACCGGAATCGGCACAGCGGGCGTAAGTGACGACGTGAGCAGATACTGGGGGCGACACGAGACAGTCCCACCTGTGCTAGGTATTAGTGGGAGACCCGTTGGAGGCACGTTCGCACGGACTGTGTACCCCCAGAGCAAAGGGCCGCTACCCTCTGCCCTGGCCGAGGCTCCATTACGCCATGGTTGGGCGTCCATTAAAACAATTTTCCTACAACAGAGGTTAAACTTACTTAATGGCTACCAATGGGAAATCCGGAGGTATTTACGGTCGTAAATACGGACGTAAATACGTCCGGATTTCCCATTGGTAGCCAGTCTAAGCTACTTGTTCATTATTTTAGGCTCAGTTGGTGATGTATTTACGGACGTAAATACGTCTGTAAATACGTCCAGAACTAAGCCCTGGGAACATAGAAATCCTGCTTGGAGAACCACAGGTCCCAGCCAGACCTGTGCTGTGCTGGCTTTTGCTGTACATCCAAAATAGAATAAAATGTGAAAGAAGAACAAATACATCTTCATTTTTTATTAAAAAATAGACCAAAATTCACATCTGTACAACATCTGCATTGGCTTCTTTAATGTAAAATTAGTTCCATTCTCTCCCTTTTTTTAAGACCTGTTCTAGCTATTAGATCTTTCTTTTGAGATCTTATATATATTTGCTTTTATTTTAAATGATCAACTTTTTCGATACATTGCAATGTATTGTATTCAACTTTGATTTTTCACGTTATTCATTCATTCATTTGAAAGGCAACTCTTTTTGCTATTCACTAACATCTTTAATGCATTTTCACTGATTTCCACCCTGTCTAGAAACTTACTACATGTCAGGCGCATTCCTTCTGCGTCTAAGTTCCGCAATGCGCCTCACACACTGGCGAGTCGCAGGGAACTTTACACCGCATGTATGAGCGCACTTCGGGCGCCGACATAAATTTCACTAAAAATAACGTGAAAACGGGCGCTCCGATGCGCCGATCTTCATACATGTCACCCTTTGTTTCTTTTGTCCTCATGTACTTGATTTGTAAAATCAAAATATATAGGTTTTATTTTGATATATGAGATCCCTGTCTGTCCTGTAGAGCAAAAAATATTCAAAAGGATCTCTAACCATGTACAGGACACCTCCTCTACTTTCAGAACACCACAAATGGCATTTAAAGGGGAGGGGGGGATGAAAATGTTGCCATGGCAGCAAAAGAGATTCCAGTTAATTCCAAGTAATTCAGTTTAGGTTAAAAAGCTGTCCTGGTTAGTTGCTCAGGGCAATTCCTATACTTCTTTTATGCATAGACTTTTATAAATGAGGCCATCTGTCTTTATGCAGTCTTATATATTTCATTACCTTACACACATTTTGTTGCCATTGTTACATATAGTCCTGCAATTTCTGTTAGGCAATTTCTTGTAATTATGCTCTTCGAGTAGATGAGTTTACCTCAGAGCATATCATTCATTAAATCGTGTGATCTGTTGATCTTCATCTGTGATAGCAATGACAATGAATGAAAAGATTTCCATACTTCTTACATCAAGACAACCTCTGAACATTGGTGATGTCGATAGTAATTATTAGTCTCAATAGCAGCAACCAGTAGCATTGTGTTATTGTTTTATGTAGCTTTGTGTTATAACGCAAATGAATGTTTGCTGTGAAGAACTGCATGGTTCAAGGCTCATTAAACACCAATGAAAAAAATCACATTGTCCTTGGTAAACGTTTTGATGGTATTTAGAATATTATTTGTGCATAGTTTGATGAAAGGATTACATTATTCAATTTCCCAAGAAGTCTGAAAGGTGCATCAGAAAGTGGTATTGTAGGAGCTCCTTTATATCATGCGTACATCCGACTCATACCAGTGACAATGACATGAGGATCAGAGCAGTGTGGATAATTTTTGTGACACTGAAAGTATGAAAAAGTGATTGTTATTCAGCAAATAAATGATTTTGTGCAGTCAGTTAGGCATGGGAAACTTCTGCTGTGCCTGTGTTTGTTTTTTATGTAGAGGAGTGTAAGAGAATTTATGCAGTGGATTTATAAATTATTCATGTTGTCTCTTGTTTTCTTGTAGCTGAGCCCGTTATTCCAAAATCCTGTGTTGCCGTCAACAGTCAGATCTTACCAGAGACAAACCTCAATGGGAGTGGACATCAGCAACAGAACTTATGAGACCTTTCTTATTCCCTCTAAACCACCACCCCGTCATAGGTCCCAAAGTGAGGAGATGCCACCACCACTACCTGCTAAGACACATAGCCGTAGTGAGTAACTTTTTTTTCAGCAGATACCAGACCTGTCCTACAATCCAATAGACATTAGATTTTTGGTATATTCTTTTGAAATCAGTAGGCAGAAATCTAATGGCTATAGCTGGCTTCAGGGGACGCTCACATTGGGTATTTTGTCGCATATGTGGCCTAGCCCCATTCAGCTTCCACTGATTAGAAGCTCTCTTTGCACCTACACTGCTACTGAGCTTTGCTCAGGCATAGCAGTATTGTACAGTTCCTCTTGCATGGTTCACAGTATTGGTCAGTGGGAAAGTTAAAGGGTTTGTCTCATCAAGACATTGGGCCTCATTTATCAAAACTGTCTAGTTGTAAAACTCTTTGTTGCCCATGTCAACCAATCAGATCTTAGATTTCATTTCTTATACTACTCCGGAAAAATGTAATCTAAGCTTTATAGTTATTATAAACGTTCCTACAGTTATACATTATTAAGGATTGCCCACTGCTCTATGAGCCAGAACAGTCAGTTGCTCTATAATTTGATATACACCGTATAATAAACGTTTATTTTGGATCTGCTACTGCTGGGGAAAATGTCTGGCAGGCTTCAGCTTCCCTTTTAGTAAAATCAATCTGCTTTCCGGAATTTATGTATTTCTATATAATCATTATATTCTGCAGTGCTGTACTGAGATTGTTTGTATTCACATCATTCCCTGTTCCCATCAGGGTTCAATAAAAATGTACCTATTCTTACTTTCTGCAGTGTGAGACTACACAGAGTACCCAGGAAGAATATACAAATTCCTTACAAATGTTATCCTTGGGTTTTGAACCCAGGGCCCCAGCGCTGCAAGACAACAATGGTAATCACTGAGCTACTCTTCTGCTGGTAGTGGGATCACAACTGAAATCTACACAGCAGAGTGTAAAATACTGTTCAGACTGTAATTCGAATCTGACCAGTATGTTACATTAGGTTTTTGTTTTTTGTCCTGTTTTTTATTGCAGCTTTTTGCCACAGTTTTTGGATTCCGGGTGTCCCATTTAATAGAACAGTACTATAACCCGCTGTTTTCCGGAGGAGTATAAAACATGTTCTAAGTTTTTTTTGTAAAATCGTCAGTTTTGAAATCCGATCTCAGAAAATCCGAGCTGTGTAGACTACAGTTCGGATTTCTATTGAGGTCTATGGGATGATTATACACTAAAGTTACTAGTCGTAGTCTTATCTGTACAGCTCCCTTTACATTTGCAGCATTCTTGGCACACTCTGATCATTTGAAATTTTCATGACCACCTACCATTGCCTGACTTACTTAAAGCGAACCTGTCAGATGGTTTATGCTGTCCTATCTGAGAGCAGGATGTGACAGAAGGAGAGAAGCTAAGTTCTTTGATACTTGAGTTGATATGATTTGGAGCTGCTACTGTCCACATACAGTGACTGACAGTTTTCTCTGTACACAAATTAATGCAGGGAAAGCTGCCAATCACTGTATGTGGGCGGGGTAAGCAGGACTCTCACTGTCTCCTAAGGAGTCCGGTCATTATTTTCTCTGCTTTTTACTAAGAAATCCTGTTACAAATCATATAAACCTAAATATCACAGAGTTCTCCATCTATTATATCCTTCTCTCAGAGAGGGCAGCATAAACCACCTGACAGGCTCTCTTTAAGCAGGACCCATATGTTGGATAAATGTCGGTGGATTCCAACTATTTATCTTATCAAGCACAAATCCTAATACGTCCCATTTATACAGTGTTACATTGTCTCATTAATTTTACAACCATGTCATTTTTCACCCTATCCAGAAGGTCATGAATTTTCTTTGCACAAACGTGTTACATCGGACCGCCCTCTAAGTGTTTCTTCTTGCCCCCCTGCTGGAGAGGATTGGGAGGGAGTTTCAGAAGTTGGATTACAACGTCGGTCATCTGAACCTCCTCGCTATACAGCTGAACAGTCTCATAGTCATAAACACAATAAGTAAGACTGAAACTCTTCTTATGACTATTAGATTAATTTGTTGTTGAGGTAATAAAGAGAACTGAGAATTTTCTGATTTTAAGTATTTTTAATAGATCTATTTTTATGTATATAATTGTTCTCTAGCTAATAAAATTTGTCAGCATTTCAATACAAATATCTTGGTTAGCAGTCATTAGTGTTTTGTAGTTCAGTTTGTTGGTTTATGATTTCACACATTTTTGTTTTTAGTTTAAGCATGGATGGCGTAAAGTCTTACAGAAGAGTCAAATGTTCTCAGAATTTGGAAAGTTCAGCCCAAGCAAGCCCCCCCATTCATAGGATCACCCTTTTCCAAACCTTGAATATTTCACAGGTGTGAACACAGTAAAGGGTTGTCAAATGGGTCTTATGTTCTGTACCATGAACCCCTTATGATACAGTTCTATATTTGTTCTGTAAAAACAATAAGAGAGAATGCACTTTTTTCAAGTTGTTTTTCCCATTGGTGCACCTGCAGTTTGTGGACCAAATTGTACCAATTTGGTAGTCATATACTGTACATAGATCTAATTTTTGACTCTCTATTGCTGTTGGGGGAGTAGGGGACTACATCTGTACTGTTTTATTCTGTAGAGCAGGGGTGTCAAGCTCAAAAAGTCAGTAGGACAAAAGTGAAAATTTTTGGGCAAAATCAGGGCCCACCTTAATTTTTACAAAAAAAAAAGTTACAATTGAGGAAGTATTTCCTTTAAAAAAATCAAAGGGAACCTTTTTAAATGGAAACAAATTAAAAAGGGGGTTTTATAAGAGAAAAAAAAACCCTGATGACCATCCTGGAAAAGGCCAAAAATTTTTGGGGGGTCAGGGCCCTTCCGGTAGTAAAACCCCAAGGGAAAGTGCAGCCAAAAAAGTGGGGCTTTTTTTTTTAAAGTTTGGCTCAGTTTACTGCACGCAGCCCTCTTCCCACATTGAAAAAAACCCAAACTCTTTGGGCGTTTTTTTTTTCCCCACCCACTGCACCCCCCTGTGGGGGTGGCCGTTTTTTTAGTAAGCTGATCTGTGCGTTTGCTGGTGTAAAAAAACTGATCAATTTATCAAGGGCCTTTCCTGCCCTTTCTTTGGCCTTTTTAAAGTCCCTTACCAAAGGTCTTGAAAAAAGGGGGGGGGGGGGGGGGGGGGGGGGGGGGGGGGGGTGGGGAAAAGGCCAATATAAGGGGGCCCCTTAAAAAAAAAGCAAACCCAAAAAAAAAACAAACAAATCCCAGGGAAACAAAAAGAAACCAAATTTAAAAAATAATTTTTTTCCCCTTAAAACAACCCTTAAAAAAAATACCAAAAAAACCCAATAAAAATACTAATTAAAGGGGTTTTCTCATTACAGGCTATCAAAGGAAAATTTAAAACTTTTCCTCTCTTACATTTTCAAATCCGGGGGGCGTGTCTTTTTTTCCCCCGTAGGTGGGTCTTCCCTAAATGAAAGGGGATGACATACCCAAAAACCCTTCCTGCTCCCCATTAGTCATTCATCGTCATTCGTATAAACAGGGGGGGGAGGGGTTACCCACAACTCTGCGCCCTTTGAATGGCCCATTTCCCTTTGCCGGGGAGAGCTGCCCACCCCCCAACTACAAGCCCCTTTGGTTAACCGAACCTCCCTGTAAGTGGGAAACATAAAACGTAAAAAAAAGCCCAAAAAGCCACGCGGTAAAGGGGCATATAGATTTTCCCATCCTACCGGTTCAAAAGGTGGCAAAAGGGCACCCCTTGGGGATGTTATCCGTTGTTTTAAAAACCTATGTTTGGACTTTTTAATTGTCATGAAATAAAAAAAGGAAGATTTTAACATATTTTTCCCGCTTGGATGAATATCTATATGCTCTGACCGCGCTGGCTATTTGAGCTTTCTACGTGGATTTGAATGAGGACTTGCCCCCTCGGCCGTGCAGCAGTCTTAAGCTACATATCCCGGACCTCAGGTGAGCCTTTCCTACAATCACTCTTTGCTAGTTATACATACAGCCTGAAATAATGAAACAGATGTGAGAAATGCATAAGGCTGTTTTATATAGGTGGAGGAGAGTGAATCTAACAGCTAGAGACTCAATAATTACCCAGATACTTCACTTAGAGCTGTCACTTTGAGAGGAGCATAGAGAGCTCAGACAACCTTTATTACACAGCTCAAAGAGAGTGAAAGACAATGTGAACATAGACGCAGCCAGCCAGAGAGTGCAGGACAGCCTGTGTCCTGCACAGGGGGCGTGTCCCACCCAGGGCTGTACTAAATACCAGGCAGCCAATCACAGCAAAGGGGGTCTGGCCCAACCCCAGACTTCTGATTTAGCTCTAGACACTCACAGATTAGCTAATCGTTGCTATACTAAATTATTTAGGTAATACAAACTAATTGCAAAAGTGCTCATTTTCACTGTCCCCATCATTACAGATTTGATCTTTGTAGCGAGGAAACCCCTTTAAGGATCAAATAATTCTGCCAGAACATGACCAACTGCCACCACCACAAATGACTGTACACAGGCACTTTACAGACATATATTACCGTCATACAGTCACCATATAGTGGTAGATAACCAGTGTACACAGGCTCTGCAGATATGTACCACCGCCAGATAGTGGTAGATAAAACTTGTATGTTGGCGCTCTGCAGACATATAAGTTATTACAGTTCACTTTCCTATTTTTTTCTCAATCCAGCCCAGACTGCTATTATGGCTTCTCCCGGCCATGACTCGCCTATGCAGAATTTACCACACAAAAATTTTACAATTCTCAATTTTCCAAGACCTATATACCTACCTACCTACTGGGGTGGGAGGAGGTTATATAACTCTCCCTTCCTAATGGAGGTTTATACAGTAAAGTATGGTGATGCCCCATCCCCACTGCAGTCAGCTTTACTATGATATGAAAGCCAGGTGCTTGCTGTGGGGTAGGTATATATAGGTTCCCATTGGGTAAGTATATAGACCTCCTCCCAGTAGGTAGTTATATAGGTCTCCTCAGTAGGTAGGGGTTTAGCCCCGTGGTAGGTAGATATATAAGTCCCATTAATAGGGGGTATTTAGGTACCCTTGGTCGGTAGATATATGGGCCCCTTAGTGCATAGACAGGTATATATGGCTCACTGCAGGTAGTTTATACAGTTCTCTACACTAGAACAGTAGGTATATAGAACCCCTCAGGAAAGGGGACTTCCCCACCAAAAAATAAAATAAATAAGTATATAGGTCAGCATGGCAAATGTAGGTTTGAAGGGTCCCCAGTAATGTGTTAGGTATAAAGGGTCCACAAGTAGGTTGGTAATTATGTAGGGCCCCCTACATAATTACTGGAGGACCTATTACTTATATATCTACCATATTGGGGGGCCTATTATATATCTACCATACTGGGGGACCTGTTATATATCTACTATACTGGGGGACCTATCACTTATATATCTACCATACTGGAGGACTTAAGTTATAGATCCCCCAGTATAGCAGATATATAATAGGTCCTCCTGTATGGTAGATATATAATAGGTCTCCCAGTATGGTAGATGTATAAGTAATAGGTCCCCCAGCAGAGATGGGCGAATCGATTCTAACGAAGTGGAATTCGTTTAGAATTTCAGGAAAAGTTCGATTCTGAACGAAGTCGAAGTTTGGGGTGATTTGCGGGAACGAAGCGTGTTTTTAATTGATAAAATGGCTGCAAGCACATGGCGTTACATGGGGCAAAGAACTCTGGGAGGAAGAAAGGAGTAGCCTAAAATTTACATGTGCAGAGATGAAGCCAATCAGAGACCGGCAGGATTCTGTGATGTCAGCACACTATATAAGTTCGGACGCGACGCTGGTAGTTCACATTCCTCTCTCTGTGCTGTGTTGTAGCTGCTGCAGCACCAGTATTGGAGATCTCACACAAAAGAAAGATCGTTTATACAGCGATTTTGGGGGGGGGGGGGAAAGGGGTGTTTCACAGGGTTTTGTCAGAGGACTGCTTCTCTTATGTTCTAATTTTTATTTTGTGGGGGGATTGGAATTGAAGTCCAGTGTGTGGGCCAATTCAGCTGCATATACATTTTAATGCTATTGCCTCAGTTCTGGAGCACATTGAATATCCAAGGGTTATCTAAGCCTGTTGTAGCTGTTGTATTCAGTTAAAGAAACAGCGTTTTTACAATCCAAATACCAGTTAATTTTTGGCAGTTCATTTCTTTTGCGCAACTTAGATCCAAGGGTTAATTAAGTGTTTTTCTGCTGTTGTGGTCAGTAAAATACATGTCGTTTTAACACACTACATAGCTAGTAATTTTTGGCAGCTCATTTCTTTTTTACAATTTAGATCCAAGGGTTAATTAAGTGTTTTTCTGTTGTTGTGGTCAGTAAAAGAAACAGTTTTTTAACGCCAAAGAAGAAATTTTGCCTATAGCATAATTCATATCCGAAGGTTAATTAAGTGTTTCTCTGCTCTTGTGCTCAGTAAAATACACGTCGTTTTAACATGCCACATAGCTGGTAATTTTTGGCAGCTCATTTTTTTTGCGCAATTTAGATCCAAGGGTTAATTAAGTGTTTTTCTGCTGTTGTAGTCAGTAAGTCAGTAAAAGAAACGGTGTTTTTAAACGCCAAAGAAGAAATTTTACCTGTAGCATAATTCATATCCGAAGGTTAATTAGGTGTTTTTCTGCTGTTGTAGTCGGTGAAATAAACTCTGTTTTCCAACGCCAAAGAAGAAATTTTACCTATACCATAATTCATATCCGAAGGTTAATTAAACTTGTTTGCGCTTTTCTCTTCAGTAAAATACAGTTTTTAAACGGCACATACAAGTACATTTTTCCTGCCCATTTGTGGAGCACAATTTATATCCAAGGGTTAACCAAGCTTGTTAGTGGGTTCATTTGGAGTCAAATACAGGGTGTGTATTTATCATATACAGACATCTTCATTAAACATAGTCCTGTCATTTTTGAACAAACAGTATGTCAGACAGAGAGGTGGCAGGCTCTTCACATGCGAGTGGCAGTGGCACAAACATTCCTGGAGCAGGCACAGGTCGCAGCCCAGTAAGGGGACGTCGCAGCAGGGGTCACTCAGTGAGGCCAGAACTGTCGGTATCATCTAGCGGCCGTGGGTTGATCAGCAATCCAAGGGTCCTTGATTGGTTGACTAGGTCATCCACTTCCTCATAGATGACATCTGACATCCCCAGCCAAGAGTCGGTAGGAACGTCAGTCAAAGATCTACTATGTGGTCTGGGCTCAGCGCCACTATACAGCGAGGATGAACAATTTGAGAAGGACAGTCAGTAGCTACTTGGCAGTGAAGAAATGGGGTCAATATCCCCTGCTTCTTGCAGTAGGCGGCAAAGTATAGATGTGGAGAGTGGCATGGGAGGTCATGTTGTGAGGGGTCAGCCTCTGCATACCAAGACCGTTGAGGAGGACAGTAGTGAAGATCAAACAATAATCGATGATGTAGCCGACCGCACTTGGGTGGCGGGTGAAGCAAGGGCTTCATCGTCAGGAGAAGAGGGCGTCAGCCTGCGCCTCAGGCACCGGCGCAGCCGGCAAGTGGGTAGTGTTGCCATGAGTCAGCAGGGTAGCAGCAGTGCGAGGTCGGGAACGAAGTGGCCACGGGGTATAAAACCCGCTTTGCAGGTCCAAGAAAGTAGCGGCACAGGGGCTCAGCGAGGCAGCGGCGGTAATAGTCACTTAGTGCGGAGCGTTGGCGGTAAAATCAGCTACTTGGCGGTGTGGCAGTTCTTTGCTAAGACACCGGAGGAGGCGAATATGGGTATATTTAGAATCTGTGGGCAGAAAGGGAAGCGTGGCCAGGGAGCTAACGTTGGCACCACGGCACTGCATCAACACATGCAGCGTCACCATCCGGTGGCCTGGGAGAAAAGTGGCTCAGATGTGGTGGTCCATCCTGCCGCTGCAGCAGCACCCAGTGGCACACATGCCATTGCAGTCAGTCAAGGCTCCACCACCTCTGCAGAAGGGAGCTGTTTCTCTTTGCCATCATCTCCCGGTCCAGACGCTCCTGCTCCTCACTATGCATGGCGCCAGCAGTCGTTCAACAAGGCGGTTGCAAAGAGACAACAGTATGCGTCCAACCATCCTAAGGTGCAGAAGCTGACCGTGCTCCTGTCCAAGTTGTTGGTACTGCAGTCCCTCCCTTTCCAAATGGTGGACTCTTCACCGTTCAGAGAATTAATGGCCTGTGCCGAGCCGAGGTGGAGATTTCCAAGCCGTAATTTCTTTTCCAAAAAGGCAGTACCAGCCCTTCACAAATATGTAGAACAGAAGGTGGGCCAGTCCTTGAGCTTATCGGTTTGTTCCAAGGTGCACGGCAGCGCAGACTTGTGGAGCTGTAACTATTGTCAGGGCCAGTACATGTCCTTTACGGCCCACTGGGTGAATGTGCTTCCTGCCCAGGCACACCAACAACTTTGACAACGTGGAGGAGAAAGCGGCGTCTCCTGTCCAACTGCTGCACCTGCGCCAATGTCCGCCTCCTCCTCCTCCACCACCACCACCATCTCAGCCTCCACATGTGTAGGGCACAGCGGTGTCACGCAGTTCTACACCTGGCTTGCCTCGGCGAACGAAGTCACACAGGAGAGGAACTGCTCCGCGTCATGCAGCAAGAAATCGGTGTGGCTTTCTCTGTGACAACTGCAAATCAGAACCATGGTGACGGACAATGAGAGGAACATGGTGTCCGCGCTGCACCGAGGAGGGATGGTCCATGCGCCCTGCATGGCGCATGTGTTCAATCTGGTTGTGAAAAGGTTCCTGAAGTCTTCCACCAATCTTTAGAAGATTCTGAAAATAGCCAGGAAACTGTGCATGCACTTCATCCATTCCTACAAAGCCAGGCACACCCTCCTCGAGTTGCAGCAGCAGAGCGGCCTCCCCCAAAACACGCTGATATGTGATGTTTCCACCCGTTGGAATTCCAGCCTGCACATGTTGGACTGACTGTATGAACAGAGAAAGGCCACTAACGATTTTTTGATGATCCAGGCGGACAGGAGTACTCCCCTGTGTAACTTTGATGTCAGCCAGTGGCAGCTCATGCGTGACACCTGCCGTTTGCTGAGGCCATTTGAGGAGGCCACGTTATTTGTCAGTCGCCATGACTACTGGATGAATAACGTCATTCCACTGCTTCATGTCCTGGAACAGATGCTGATAAATCTTTCTGGGCAGGGGACTGGAGACGTGGCGACTACATCTCGGTGCCATATGAGTCTGGTGGGGACTGAACTGGAGGAGGAGTAGGAGGACATTGGAGCACAAGCATTGTCTGGTGAAATAAGTGGTTTTTCTTCCCAGGTGACAGGAGAGGAGGAGCAGGAGCAGCTGGAGGAGGTAGATGGAGATGAGGAAGACGAGGCAGATGACCCGCAAGCACCGTGACAGTATACAGTGGAGATGGAGGCAGGGAGTCCCTCGGGGTCACTTGGGCAGATGGCCCGCAACATGCTGATTTGCCTGGCTAGTGACAGCCGAATAGTCACCCTCCGGCAGAGGGAGGACTTCTGGCTCTCCTCCCTCTTGGACCCTCGCTACCGGTCCAAAATGGGAGCCTTTTTCCCAGCTGCTGAAGAGGGAGGACAAACTCAAATACTACAGAGAAATCCTGTAGTCAGTTGGCCACTGCCTATGTGCGGCATCGTCCCTCCTCTGACAGGTCTGACCGAGGGGTTCCTCAGCGCTCACGTGCCACTGCCGCGGCTGCTGTGGGAAGGTGGGGGCGTAGGAGCAGTACCAGCTCCATCAGTAGCAACCTAAGTCTAGTCGCTGATGAGCAGCTTCCTTCACCCGCCTAGTGAGGAGGGCACTTGCCAGCAGCAGGATCTGAAGCAGACCCTGAACCAACAGGTGGTGGCCTACTTGGACAGCACTCTGCCACCCCAGTTAGGAGATCCGCTGGACTACTGGGCAGCCAAACTGGATGTGTGGCCGCAACTTGCCGAGTTTGCAGTGGAGAAGACGTCCTGCCCGGCCAGTAGTGTGGCATCAGAGCGGGTGTTCAGTGCAGCGGGGGCCATCGTTACCCCAAGGAGAACCCGCTTTTCCACCGGAAATATGGAACGACTGACCTTTGTCAAGATGAATCAGGCGTGGATCGGCCAGGATTTCCATACACCAATGCCTTAGGCGTCAGATTACATCAGCCATGACGCCTCACCCAAACTTTGAGAAATGAGTCTGGGTTCAAACTACCTGCCTCAGCCACTATTCTGATGCCGCCACCCGCCTGATGCCACACATCTGCTGCCAGTTTCTCCATCTGCCTACCACCATCTTTACCAGGGACTGGTATTGCCACCCACCTCCACACTCTATCATTGTACCACTCTATGACCTCATGCTGCTGCTGCTGTTGCTGGTGCTGTGACCTCCAAACTGTGTCATTGTGCCACTCTCTGACCTCAAACTGCTGCTGCTGCTGTTGTTGCTGCTGTAGTCACCTCCACACCCTGTCATTATGCTACTCTCTGACCTCATGCTGCTGCTGTGGCTGCTGCCGTGCCCTCCACACTCTGTCATTGTGCCACTGTCTTACCTCATGCTGCTGCTTTTGCTCCTGCCGTGACCTCCACACTCTGTCATTGTAACACTCTGTGGCCTACTCCTGTTTTTGTCACCTCCAGATTGTCATTGTGCCACTCTCACCTCATGCTGCTGCTGTTGATGACGTCATCTCCACACGGTGTCATTGTGCCACTGTCTGACCTCATGCTGCTGCTGTGGCTGCTGCCGTGACATCCACACTCTGTCATTGTGCCACTCTGTGGCATACTCTTGTTTTTGTCACCTCCAGAATTTCATTGTGCCACTCTGTGGACTCCTGATGCTGCTGCCACCTCCACACTGTGTCATCTGACCTCATGCTGCTGCTGCTGTTGATGCCGTCACCTACACACTGTGTCATTGTGCCACTCTCTGACCTCATGCTGCTGCTGTGGCTGCTGCCGTGCCCTCCACATTCTGTCATTGTGCCACTGTCCCCCAAGTGCCGTGGCAGTATACAGTGGAGCTGGAAGCAGGGAGTCGCTCAGAATCACTTGCGCACATGGCCCACAGCATGCTGATTTGCCTGGCTAGTGACAGAGAGTCAGAGAGTCACCATCCGGCAGAGGGATGACTTCTGTCTCTCCACCATCTTGGACCCTCGCTACCGGTCCAAAATGGGAGCCTTTTTTCCAGCTGCTGAGAGGGAGGACAAACTCAAATACTATAGAGAAATCCTCCATAGTCAGTTTGCTAACGTTCCGAAACCATTTTTGGCCAAGGCAATTCTACCTCCATCAGCTTCTTCGTTAATACCTAAAAAAGTTCCAGCGCAGGTTATTATGAAGTATAAACGTGGTAGTTTGAACCCAGTTTCTTCGTGACACCAATTTGTTGAAATGCAGCGTATGGAATTGAAGGAGACTCTAAATACAGGGAATGTTTTAGGTGCTTAATTTGCATTCGGTGCCATTAGTGATGGAATTTAGTACAAAACTGGAATACTGAACTACAAGCAAATGCTGCAAAACTGGCTTGGGATGAGCTTCTTCAGTATGAAGAATGAGAATCGTATGTCTAAATTACAGACAGGAAAAAACACCTCCGCCTCCTCCTTGAGCCTCGTCTGTGATATCCATGTACCGTACCTCTTGCCTCTGTCCCTTGATCACGATCCTTGCCGGCTGTCCTGACCTTACGCTTGTCCCGGATTCCGAGTTTGCAACTCGCTACCCCTTGGCCGCCACCGCAAGCAAGTCACGTCAGGCATAACGACCTGGTAGACTCCCGCCGCAGCAAGTCCATCCCGCTATGCGGCGGGCTCGGGTGAAAACTGGGACCTACTTAGATTCCGCTCCCTGGCGTGGCTATTGCCATCGCCCCCTTACTGTGCTGAGATCTGTGGTGGCTCCGGTAACCTACTACTGTGTTCTTTGATGCTATGGTAGGATCTTAGCTCTCAGCTTGTTTTTTTTTCCAGCTGGCGCTGCCATGACTTTTTCAGGCTGCATTCCTGCTTCAGTTTTTTTGGTCAGTTTTGCCCCTGTAAGTGCCCAGGGAATTTTAGAGTGAAGCGATTCTAAGAGCGGCGGCAGTCATGTGCGTGTCATACTAAAACACAGCATTGTATGAAGACCAAACCAAGCTCCCTCTGCATATTTAAGCATGTCACAACGTTCTACAGCACCCTGCAGGCTCTGTGCAGCCTGGAAAATAGCTGTTTTTTAACGCGATTCGGACCGAAATGAATTTTGTCGGAAAATTCGGCGAAGTCGGCAAACAGAATTTTTGAGAAATTCACCCATCTCTAGTCCCCCAGTAAGGTAGATATATAATTGGTTCTCGAGTATAGTAAATATATAATAGGTTCCCCAGGATTGTAAATATATAAGTAATAGGACCCCCAGTATAGTAGTTATATAATAGGTCCCCCAGTATGGTAGATATATATATAGTATGGTAAATATACAGTATGCTAAGTACCCCAGTATGATCGCTTTTTAGGGCAAATTAAAAATAAAAAACGTAACAGTACTCACCTCTTTCCTGTTCCCCTGTTGAAGCTCTCACTGCTCCTGGTCTCCTGGCAGCGTAATGACATACTCACGCCACCTGTGCTGGATACTCCAGAGAGTCGGAAGCCTTCTTACGACCCATTGGAGTACTCCGTGGGCCAGGAAGCTCTCACTGTCTGCTGCGCGGCAGCGTTCAAGTGTATGTGCATACATAGACTGTCAGCGCTCCGGGCCCAAAGCAGTGGCTCGGAACCTGGCGACTTCAAGTTCGGGGCAGCAGCGGATAAAACTGCCTAGCGACGCCACTGCCTAGCGACTCCCTAGTGATGCCTCTTTGCACGGGCCAGCTGTAATACAAAATCGAAATTGTCTGGCAGGCCAAAACTTACTTCATGGTGGACCAGATTTGTCCTGAGGGCCAGAGTTTGACACCCCTGCTGTAGAGCATGGCACATATGTTTTTTCATATGGAATCACATGTACTGCATATAAAAAAAGACTACAGTGTTACACAGAGGTGCAGAAATCTCCATACAGTAACATTAGCAAAAGATGCAACAAAATATCAAGAAGCCAGACGTGGGATAAAAAGAATTTGGAAGCAGCTTTCTAACACGATAACTTTTTGTAGGCTGGCTTCACACTCTGCTTTTTGTGTTGGTATTTTCATCGGTATTCTTAAAATTGCTAAAGCTAGATGTTACTTTGAAATATATAGGAAATTATTGAAAAATATATGAACAGTGCAGTTTTGTTATTGGCATATTTGAGGATTTTTGTCTCTAAAATGAAGCATGATTTGGGTATGATGTTCTAGCATTTTACCAATATGCTTCTCTATAGGACTTAAGAAGCATCAGAAATAATGCATGTTTATAATGCATGCAAGTCACATGTAATATCATAATAATATTATAAAGACACTTAAAACACGTACTATTTTTTTAAAGACATTTACAGTAGTGGCCAAAAGTATTGGCACCCCTGCAATTCTGTCAGATAATACTCAGTTTCTTCCTGAAAATGATTGCAATCACAAATTCTTTGGTATTATTATCTTCATTTAATTTGTCTTCAATGGAAAACCACAAAAAGAATTGTCATAAAGCCAAATTGGATATAATTCCACACCAAACATAAAAAGGGGGTTGACAAAAGTATTGGCACTGTTTGAAAAATCATGTGATGCTTCTCTAATTTGTGTAATTAACAGCACCTGTAACTTACCTGTGGCACTTAACAGGTGTTGGCAATAACTAAATCACACTTGCAGCCAGTTAACATGGATTAAAGTTGACTCAACCTCTGTCCTGTGTCCTTGTGAGTACCACATTGAGCATGGAGAAAAGAAAGAAGACCAAAGAACTGTCTGAGGACTTGAGAATCTAAATTGTGAGGAAGCATGAGCAATCTCAAGGCTACAAATCCATCTCCAAAGACCTGAATGTTCCTGTGTCTACCGTGCGCAGTGTCATCAAGAAGTTTAAAACCCATGGCACTGTGGCTAACCTCCCCATGGCACTGTGGCTAACCTCCCTAGATATGGACGGAAGAGAACAATTGACGAGAGATTGTGCGGATGGTGGATAAAGAACCTCGACTAACATCCAAACAAGTTCAAGCTGCCCTGCAGTCCAAGGGTACAACAGTGTCAACCCGTACTATCCGTTGGCGTCTGAATGAAAAGGTACTGTATGGTAGGATACCTAGGAAGACCCCACTTCTTACCCCGAAACATAAAAAAGCCAGGCTGGAGTTTGCCAAAACTAACCTGAGAAAGCCTAAAACGTTTTGGAAGAATGTTCTCTGGTCAGATGAGACAAAAGTAGAGCTTTTTGGAAAAAGGCATCAACATAGAGTTTACAGGAAAAAAAGAGGCATTCAAAGAAAAGAACACGGTCCCTACAGTCAAACATGGCGGAGGTTCCCTGATGTTTTGGGGTTGCTTTGCTGCCTCTGGCACTGGACTGCTTGACCGTGTGCATGGCGTTATGAAGTCTGAAGACTACCAACAAATTTTGCAGCATAATGTAGGGCCCAGTGTGAGAAAGCTGGATCTTCATCAGAGGTCATGGGTCTTCCAGCAGGACAATGACCCAAAACACACTTCAAAAAGCACTAGAAAATGGTTTGAGAGAAAGCACTGGAGACTTCTAAAGTGGCCAGCAATGAGTCCAGACCTGAATCCCATAGAACACCTGTGGAGAGATCTCAAAATGGCAGTTTGGAGAAGGCACCCTTCAAATCCCAGGGACCTGGAGCAGTTTGCCAAAGAAGAATGGTCTAAAATTCCAGCAGAGCATTATAAGAAACTCATTGATGGTTACCGGAAGCGGTTGTTCGCAGTTATTTTGGCTAAAGGTGATACCAAGTATTAGGCTGAGGGTGCCAAAACTTTTGTCCGGCCCATTTTTGGAGTTTTGTGTGAAATGATCAATGATTTGATTTTTGTTTCATTCACTTTTGTGTTTTTTCATTGCAAGCAAAATAAATGAATATATTAATACCAAAGAATTTGTGATTGCATTCATTTTCAGGAGGAAACTGAGTATTATCTAACAGAATTGCAGGGGTGCCAATACTTTTGGCCACCACTGTAAACTTTAAAAATTGTGTGCAACAAAGGCCTAAATTCTAAAACATGATAACATCTGTATGTAGGGATGTCAGTTTAAGGAGTTGTGTGTCTCAGAAAGTATTTATTAGTACCTCTTTCTCTATAGTCCTGTTTGTATCCTGTGCCTCATGTTTTCGCTGCATTATATGATTATTTTGATGTGTTTCATTGCAGGTCTCCAACATGAAGCTTCATCACTTAAAATTCATGAAGCTTCATCACTTAAAATTTTTCCCCATGGACAACTCTATGTTGTAGTGCAAATAACACAGGGGAAAATTATTACTGTCCTTTTAATTTATATGCTACAGACATTGGAAAAGGGAGACTGTTAAAATGCCACCCAAATGGATAAAAATTTGGAGTATCTGCTATCTTGATTTGTACAAGATGTTCCCTTCAGACTAGAAATCTGACTGAAGATGGCATACTGGCTGCTTTGAATTTTCTTTATTCTTACATTGCACATGCTCTTGTCGTAGCTGTGGACTTACGGTACCAACAGATGTCATATACGTACGTAGTATAAGATTTCAAACTGCGATTAGTGCAAACAGCTCCCTCACTGAGTTAAATATCAGGATCCAAAAATGTGGATGATCATCTAAATGAATTCTGACTCAGCTGTTCGACCTTTCATTGGATCTAAAGATTCAGAACTAGTGAGGCACTTCAAAATTAAAGGGAATCTAACCAGAAAAACATATTTCTTGTTGAATGATATCCATTTTTGCAGAAACCATTAATTTTACAGATATGCTCTGTGTACACCAGGGCCGATTTATCAGTACTGTCATGCCATTAAGTATGAGTAATGTGTGAGATGAATTTATTAAATTGTTTCAAGGCTCATGGTAAATGTCTCTCGTAGTAAAGAGAGCTTTATAACCAGCAAACGTCATATATGTTATCTGTGTTTCCACTTCTGTAAGTCAAAACAGTTTACTGCCTTGAAGTCTGATTCATGCCTATACAACATACAGCCCGCAAAATGTTTTTAGCGTCCCGTAAACCTGATTGCAGAGAGGCAGGGCTTGTGTACAGCTCTCCCCTAATCCCATGTGTCTTCCTGGACGGTCCAGAAGGGTTTCCATTTGGTCTGGAGGCGTTTCTGAGCAGTTTTACCTCCACCTCCTGCAAAGTTATGGTCTAAATCCAAAATGTTTTGTAACTACTCCTATAATCCATGCCTGTGGGAGATTCTGCGCTGTCGTAACCACACCCTTGCTGTCATATTATCTAAATCCAGATCATGTATTTAAGTAAATAAAATGTGGAAACATTTCTAAATTTTACAATAATTCTAATTTCTGAAAAGGGAAATGTAAGGGCTGGTTTACATGTACATTGTAGGCTTTGTTTGGAGCCCATGTTGCAGAGGCACCAGTTACGTTACATAACTGACAACAATGCCTGACAGTCCCCGCTTACTGTAATAAGGTCTATCAGGATTCTGTCATATTAACAAAGAAAAGTCCAACAAAACAGAAGAAAATTCAGCTCACCTGAAATAGCCGGCACGGTACCACCTTGCCTTGTACTGCTTTAAACTTTCAATGAAAAACAAGCAGGATGGAACCAGCCGAGCTCATGGGTAAAAGGCAGTGCAAAACGTTGAACTTTATTGGATTAAAACCATATCCTGACCGTTACAAACATTAATAGGACAGAGCAAAAAACAACCAGCTCCTTGCTGACATGTTTCGGATCAAAAGATCCTTCCTCATAGGCTGGTTCTATTCTGCTTGTTTTTCAACAAAGAAAAGTGCTATTCTTTCTGTCATTGGCAGAATCTGCAACAGAGGTTCCGGACAGAACCTTCAATGCAAATGTGATCCGGGACTAGTATGTTAAATTGATGAATTGTTTTCTAGCAACTGTTTGTTAAGCCTAAACATTGTTTCCTTCAATAACAAGAACTTAAGCTTGCTTTGTAATTGCAGCAATTTTGATAGGACCAACTGTCCCCATTCAGCAGACAGCTCATCAAAATTAGGATTTTTCTATGGTTTTTACCTATGTTCTGGAGGTTTTTAGTAGATGAT
Organism: Phyllomedusa bahiana; assembly: GCA_025379985.1. Taxonomy (NCBI): domain Eukaryota; kingdom Metazoa; phylum Chordata; class Amphibia; order Anura; family Hylidae; genus Phyllomedusa; species Phyllomedusa bahiana. Next base: position 16,650 of record JAODAL010020140.1, on the reverse strand, counting down.
TATCCCCTTCTACCTATGGCAGTAAACATGCATGTTTAGCACAGAACTTCCAGAGCAGAAACTAAGACCCCTTTCATCATATTCAGAGATTCTCTTTTTCAGATGTGTTTTTAGATAAAAAAGGATGAACAGGGAATGTTTTCCCTCTTTTGCTATCTATGAGAGAACAGAGATCCTGAACATGATGTATAGTTGGCTTTACTGATTATGATGGTTCAGAATAAGGGCTTGTCCCCACAGCAGGTTTATCAGATGGTTTTACAGACGATTTTTGGTTTTGAAAGCCATCTGTAAACCGGCTGACAAACTTTATCACAGACCTCTATGGAAAATCCATGCAGCGGTCCCCGATTTTTTCCGCCGGACGTTTTTTTAGACCGCCAGCAATCTGAAAAACATAGAACATGTTCATTCTTCCGCCTGGTTTTCGGGCGGAACATGAACAGGTCAATGCGAAGGGAGATCACGGAGAAAAGCCGTCCTCCTGCGGCCGTGTACACGGCCCAAAAACAGAGCCGTGTATTTTCTCTGTGCAGTGTAAACGGCCCCTAAGTCATATATTTGTGATAGACATGTATGTTTATATTTGGATATTAATGTAGATATATATAACTATATATTGCTGCATACGTTGCAATAAGTCACACTGTATTAGAACCCAGAGATGACTCACTCTTGCCATTACATAATTTAAGACATTAGCTGTGATCATTGAACACCCTGCTGCACAGTGCACTCATTGCAAAATTGGAATCGTTTTGCTTGCTTGATTTTCAATGTTTCGTGAAAAAGAAAAGAAATCCAATTTATACCTTATGTTGGCAAGATGTCTCAGTAGCATAATGTGTTAATAAGACAAGCAAAGTGTAAAGACAACACAACCAAAAGCCATTGAATTTAGTAGGTGTAGAGTACATTCTATTGATCACAAGTCCTTTGACTCTTCAGATCCTCTTGCTAATAGGTTTTTGTGTAATAAGTCAGTTGATTGCAGATTTGTGCTTTTTTTGTTAAGACAACTCTTGTATGTTTTTTTATGCTTACTGCACCACAATGCTCTCATTGTGTTTGTGACACATTTTTAGATTTTCTAATTCATTCTAAATAATAATTATATTATAAAATATAATAAGCAGTGGTCAGTCACTTATACTCTAGTTTGTTCTGATTTTTCCTGCCTAAAGGGCTTGCTGTCACTTTTATTTTTAATGCTTTATAATAGCTGATCAAAGGTCAAAATTATGATACAAATATATAGGTTCGCTGAGTAGTCTGTGCTACTAAATGATTCACTGGCATTCTGTTAAAACCTTTTCAACTTAACTAAAAAAACTCCAAAAAGGATCAGCACTTCCAAAGTAATTTAAAACTAAATGGTGCACACTTACCTGGCTGCGGGGCAATGCAAACACACAAAAAAATGGCAAGAGTCAATTAAACAAGCTATATATTAAAAAAAATATATATACATAGAAAAAGGATGTTAAAAGGATGTAAAATAACCCAGCAGCCCTCTTTTGTTGTTTATAAGTTAGACATCTTAAACTTCAGATTTATCACGATGGCTCATGCTGTTTAAAAAAATTAGGTTCATCGTTACTTTTTGGACCAACCATGGTAGTTAATTGTTGTATTTTTTATACCAGAATTTTGCTTCATTTTTGGAACAGTTTTTGGTGCAGTGTGCCACCTCATGTCCACAAGCCCCATGCTAGAGAGGTTGCAAAAAGTGTCTACTGCCTATAATAAACATGTCTCCAACATGCTATGCCAAAAATGCACCACCGTTTACTGCATTTTATCTTTCATCTTTTCAGCCCGATATCAGGCACAGCCCTGTTTGCTGCACTGAAATCCCTCCTGCGGGGCGCACTAGAACCGTACGAAGCTGTAGATTTATAGCTTCAGTACGGCATTTCTAGGCGCATTACTGCTGGAACATGTATACTACTTTCAAAGTGAGCCAGAAATGGCACCCTAATGCTAGAATGTGACTGATTTATGACCCACTGTAGAGCAAATTCACAAATCAGGTGCATTCTAGGCTATTTTTATGCGCATACAAATTGTCGCCTGGGCGACAGAAATTATACATGTCCTTCTTGTGACATGAGGACATGGTTTCACAAAAAAGTGGGTGTGGCTTTGCTAGAATGATGGGAATGATGATATGGTACATTGCACCAAAAATGTGACAGAACTCTAATAAAAACTCTATAATAAAAAGTACAACACTGTGTAGTTAGTATTGGTTGGCATAAAAAGCTAGGCAAGTGTAACGATGCACCAAATTTATCAATCAGCATGAGTCACCATGATAAAGCTGCAGTATTTATAGCCTAAGTTTACGCCCTCTAGCTTTTAGACAGTGATAGTAAATGAGGGCCACTGTGTATGAAGGTGTCCCTAGAATTGCTAGAATTGTGCTCATTTCTAGTTTACATGAAAAAACTTTGAGACTCTCGGTTCACATATTTTGATCAAAAGATGTTTAAGCTGCCCACGACATTTCTAGTTTTAGCCCACACTTAAATGTTTAATATTGATGTTAAATGGAGGCTCTCTGATGCTTAACAGTGGCATCCATAACCTATAGACTAATATAGGAATAATTTAACATTGTAAACTTCTTCATAACGTGTCTTTTAAACAGATTCCATTTTAGCCCTTGGGTGATGGATGCCAATGTTAGGCATCCATTTAATGCACTTGTTAGGCTAAATGACATATGTTAAACAGATACTTCATGAAAGTTAATGAAAAAATGATGACGTATCTCTTAAACAGATGCCTGTGACAGATGCCACACAGTAGCATGCATCACAGGTATAATACCGTGTTAAAAACAAACTTTTTAAAAAGTTTTATTACCGGGCTCTGCGTGATGCTATAGTGTTGTCTACTATGCTATTCCACAGGGGGGTTTTTTTTGTATGTTTTTTGCTGTATACTGATGTATGTCGACTGGATGTGGTCTCCTGGTAATGTAAGGCTATGGACATGTTTAACATGTACATACAGAGCTATCCCAGCGCATACACTGAACACAAACATAAAAGTAGTAGGAACTGGTTTTATATTGTTTCGATACAGTCAATCACTATTTCAGTGACTCCTTATAAGTGAACAGTAAATGATAAGTGAGTGATTAATATACCTGGGGTGGAAAATGCATGTTATATTCCTGGAATGTTCAACATATGGTCTGCATGGCATTTGTGGCCCAATAAAGGATTTCTAGTAGTGGAGCTTGTTCAATCCCACCTCAAGATTCCTAGCCAGTGTAGGGGCATTCCTGGGCAGTCTAGGGGTGCTTCTGGAGGGCGGAAAGTGAACCACAGCCTGAAGAAGTGTAGACTATGTTAATTTTAGCTCCCACCTTTTGCCAAGTTCTGATATATGCCATTCATATTTGAGTCAGGGTGTCTGCTAGAAGCTCAGCTGAATTTCAGAAAGTTTGCCGGTTTATGTAACTAAACATCAACTATAATTAAGAGCGTCGCATATACAGTTAATTCCAGAAGTTTAAATACACTTTATAAAAAAGACACATATGCATGTTTTACTCACTATCGGACATGAAATCAGAATAAACCTTTAGGTTTAGGTCAAGTAATATTACCACAATTATTTATATTTGCCAAATGCCAGAAAAATGAGAGAGAGAGAATTTTTACGGCATTTTTATTACCTTCTGCAACGTCAAAGGTTTTCATACACTAGGATTACTATGCCTTTAAAGAATTTGGGAAAGCCCATATAATGTCATTTCTTTGGAAGCTTCTGATTGGTTTATTGACAACATCTGAGTTAATTAGAGACACACCTCTGGATGTATTTTAATGCCCACCAGAAACACACTGCTTCTGTGTATAACATCATGGGAAAGTCTAAAGATGTCAGCCAAGAAATCAGGAAGAGAATTGTGGACTCGCACAAGTCTGGATCATACTTGGGTGCAATTTCCAGATACCTGTTCATCTGTACAAACAATTATACGCAGGTACAAACAAGATGGGAATGTCCAGCCATCATACCGCTCATCAAGGAGACAGGTTCTGTGTCTGAGATCAATGAGCTTTGGTCCGACATGTGAATATCAACGCAAGAACAAAAGCAAAAGATATTGTAAAGATGGTGGCGGAAGCTGGTAAGAATGTGTCATTATACACAGTGAAACGAGTACTGTATCAACATGGGCTGAAAGGCCACTCTGTAAGGAAGAAGCCATTACTCCAAAAGAAACACATAAAAGCTAGATTAATGTTCACAAATGCACACAGGAGCAAAGACCTACATTTTTAGAAACATGTCTTGTGGTCTGGTCGAAATGAAAATGGAGCTGTTTGGAGGTAAAAGGGATAAGCTTGGAAGCCTAAGAACACCATACCAACTGTGAAACATGGGGTGGCAGCATCATGTTGTGGGTTTTTTTTTGCTTCAGGAGGGACTGATTCACTTCACAAAATAGATGGCATCATGTGGAAGAAGATTGTGGCAATACTGAAGCAACAGCTCAAGACATCAGCCAGAAAGTTAATTCTTGGACAGAAATGGGTCTTCCAAATGGACAATGACCCAAAGCATAATGCCAAACCTGTTACAAAGTGGCTTAAAGGGGTTGTCTCGCTACAATGATTGGGTTTTAATTTAAAGATCTTTAAAAAACAAGCAGCTTTGCAATATATGTTCATTACAAATGTCCTACTGATTTTGAGCTAGCCCTGTTAGTATTACTACATCAGCTTCTCAGATCTCTATAGTAGCCGACCTGTTGATCCTTATCTTACTGGCTGTCAGGTCTGAATGACTCATCACCTTTGAAGACAGGTCGGAGCAGAGAGCCCCTCCCGCACAGAATGCTTCTGTAGTGCAGGGAGGGGGAAGGGAGGACTCTGTGTCCGAGCTGCCTGGATTAACCCTGTGTGTCCCTGCTTCCTCCTGCTCTCTACACAGATAGATGTGACAGCAGTGACCCTGTCTGTTATATATCATGATATGTCTTTGGAACTGTGACTATACTAATATTATACAGATCAGGCTTGTGAATACTTTATGTTCTCCTGTATTAGTGAGACATCCTGAGTATAGTAACACTTCCCTTGTTGTTTCTGGAGATGTGGAGACTTGTAAGCTAAGCAGGGGATATAGGAATACATGCATCCCCTCTGCTCTATTAGCACACAGCTTCATATTCCTCTCTACACTCCTAGATCAGCCCTCTCCTGCACCAGACCTAGGCAGGCACACACAGGGTGAACTCTGAGAGCAAACCCCCTCCCCCCCGGTATAGAAGTGACGTAGCTGCCTGTGTGCTGATGGGAGGGGGGAGAGGGAGCAGAACAGACAGACCAAGAAGCACGCCCCTCAGTTCAACTTACCAGGGACACTGACAGGCTGAAAGCTCGTAATGAGACAACTCCTTTAAGGATAACCAAGTCAATGTTTTGGAGTGGCCATCACAAAGCCCTGATCTTAATCCTATTGAAAATTTATGGGCAAAGCTTAAAAGGCAGGTGTGAGCAAGGCGACCTACAAACATGGTTCAGCTACACCAGTTCAGTAAGAAGACGTGGGCCAAAATTCCTACCAACTATTGTGAGAAGCATGTGGAAGGAAATCCAAAGGATATCTAAAATGTTTGACACAAGCCATACAGTTTAAGGGCTACCAAATACTAATGAAATATATGGAAACTTTTGACTTTGCAGAAAGTAATAAAAATGCCTTGAAAAATTCTCTCTCATATTATTATTATTGACCTAAAATGGGTAAGGTGTATTCTGATTTCATGTCAGATAGTTAGAAAAACTTGCATATGTGTCTTTTTATATAGTATATGTAAACTTCTGGTTTCAACTGTATGCACTTGTAGAACTTGTAGCCATGCCTGTTTTAGTAAATACTTCCCCATGAAATAACAATTCTGGAACATTTTAATACTCTTAAACCTCTATGTTGTGTGGTGCTCCTGTAAATCTTCCTAGAAATGCATTAAGCTCTCACAGGCAGGGCCCTCTATCCTTCCATATCAGCGTGTTACTTAATGTTATTGTTTTTGTCTTATATTTGTCTTATATTATGTACCTGAACCAATTGACTTGTACAGTACCCTGGAATTACTGGCACACTAAAATAAAATAATAATAATAATAATAATAATAATAAATTACTGAATCTGTCAGTGGGTGTCACCTATTGGGGGTGTCCCTGTACATCTGACATTGTCCAATCAGTGCTAGCAGAGTCAGTGAGGGACACACCTCTTTACAAACTGGAATGGTAACACCCAGCTAATAAATTGCAGTGATATATTTCTAGTAAGAATAACAGAGGAACAACACGGAGTTATAAGAGAATTGTTATTTCACAGGGAATACGAGTATTTACTAAAACAGACATTTTAGGAGATATCACAGATCCTGTTTAAACCACCAATTAATGTCATATGCCACCCCTACCTTGATTAGATATTTATAGTGTATGCAATTAATGTCTCTTTTAACCCCATTTAAAATTTGCCATTGTGTATTTGTGGATGACTGTCTTAATCAGTGGATCCACCCAACTGATGGAAAGTGTTTTCCAGGGTGTATTCATTTGGTATTCTATGACTGCACAACTAATTTTAAATAGTGTTGAAAATCCGACAGTATTTTAACTTTTCCGCACCGCGCTCTATGGCGCGGTTTTTGCACAAAACAACACAGTCGGTTTTCAGACTTCTATTGAGAGCTACAGGAATCCAATTTAGAAATGCTCAGTAAAAATCTGTTGTGTAGACCACAGCACGGATTTTCTATTGAGGGCTTTTTTTACAGTTGTATTTTCGGCGGACTCTGAATGTTGAAACCGCCAAAAATCCAATGAAAAACCATTACTGTGTAGACGTAGCCTTATTGTGTTGTATGGTAAAAGCCTTGTTTTTTTTTTAAGCACTTTTTGGTTGCACGATTTTTATAGTATCCACCCCCCAAAAACTGTGTGTCTAAAAATCAAATTGAAAAACGCTGAATAAAAGCACAGTCTTGTTGCATGCTTCTTTGACCACTTGGCAGTGTTTGAAGACAAAACCAGGAATGGATCATAATGGAAGGACACCTACCGAGGAAAGACGGAGACTTCTTCTAGTTTTTAGTGCAAACAATAACGTATCCGCATCACTTTACAAATGCTAAGAGACAGTCAAAGGGAACATGTGAACTATGTAAAAATGCATTTCTGCTCCTTTTTTGACACATGAAAATTTGAGGTTTTTAGTACACATTTTTGATAAAAAATGCGAGCGTCCATCCACTGGGACAAGGTGACCTCAGTTCAGATGGAAACCTACACTTCATTATATGCTGCCCCACCAGCATACACTTACGTAATTTTCTTTAAAATGGTTTTGGATGTGCTGACAACATTTTTATTTTTGGATTCTCCTGATTTTTAATCCATTCTTGGTTTTTTTGGCTTCAAAACCACTTTGTGTGCACTAAATATGATTTTTTTTTATGAATTCTTACTTACACAGTTCTTTTAAAACTGCATTTTTGAGGGTAGGTGGCTGCCTTGAAGACTATACAATACCGTTTTTGTAACATACATTTGGCTTTAGCATTGTGGTAGTGTTGGGAGCATACTATATGCATGTACCCTTAGGGGACACTTTCTGATCTTACAAGTAGATAAGGTGAGATCCATTGTTAAATGTATACATGTCTATATCACTGTTTTGTAGTACTTTACCATTGATATCCTTGTTGTTATAGGGTGTGTCATATGTACATGTCTCATTTTGTTACTGGATAAATGTATGCCAGTAAAGACAAAGTCATAACATATTTATTGCTGTTTTACAAGTTAAAAATAATATGTGAAGCCCACAAAATATCCTCGGGCTTCTTAGATACTCCTTTAAAAGAGCGCCACATTTGATGGCCAGCTTGTGTGACAGTTTGTCAAAAGGATTTCGGGAATAACGTGGCTGTCAGACACACTATGTCACTGATGCTGTTTTTATCAACAATTATATAACTTATTGTACAATTTACTGCTTTCTTGAAATCTGTGCCAAAACATTTATTTTGTGACAACACCACTTTCAATCTGTTTATATCAAACCTAAGCAAGTGGAATTGATTATGGAGGATATTGGATTTATTTAGCTTGCCATCTGACACAAGCCAAGGTCATTCTGGCAGTGTGAGACTGAATTTTGTTTTTTCAATTGTTGTAATGTAGCATTTAGTCAGCTTTTTTTAAAATGCACTTTTTGAAGCCAAAACCAAGAATGTTTTTAAAACAACAAAGTCTCAGTCTTTCCTTAACGTGTATCTTCCAATTACGAACCATTACTGGTTTTGGCATCAAAAACTGCATCTAAAAAGCTGAACACTTAAACCTAGCCTAATGGTTGGCATATAAAGTATTTTCCCTGTAAACCACAACATTTTTTATAATAAATATTCAAACTATATCCCACTTTTGATACTGGAACGTCTAGTTTATTGAGTACACCCGAAAAAGAATAACCTATTAAGAAAGAAACAGCATAAAGGCCTTGTTACACAAAAAAAATGCTGTTTTTCGTGTTTTTTTTTTTTTTTTTATTTCTGCGTTAACACATCAGGCAAATGTTACATGAAAGTTTACAGTGACATATTAAACTGTCTTCAAAAATGAATTTTTGGGCACTGTTTTGCTGTTGTGTTGCCTTGTTTCAGTCAGTGGTTTTTCTTTGTGCTCTACGTATGCCTTTTTTATTTAATTTTTCTCTGGCTTGTTTCAAGCCTGTAGGAAACCCCCCATCCCCTCCAAAATGCAACACCCATGGTTTGCTGTGTTTTGAAAAAAAATTTTTATATTGCACTTTAGTACTTGCACTTGCATCACTTTTAATGTAACATCTGGCAGCAGTGATTTTTGACAGTAAAAATGGCATCAAAATGTCAAAAAAACACTATGTATAATACAAACTGTATTTCAAACGTACAGCACAGGAGGCTCCACTTTAATGAAAATCAAGCTGTAGCTGAACAGAAAAAAGGCTCAATAATGCACCTGGTACACTATTGTGTGAATTGCAAAGCAGTTTTCATAGTTTATATGTGAAGTCGGTGAATGATAGTGGCAAAGCTAACAGGATGCAGTTAGCAGTTGCATTGGGCCATCAGATATAATGTTGTTGCAACTATAGATAAGTCACAGAAAAATGGGACATGATTTACTAAAAAACACAACCACACAACCATACATACAGCCAATGGCTGCACCAGAGACTGAACCCAGTAGGAGGCAACATAAGCCATTGTGCTACTTGGGAAAGATAAATAGGTGCAGATAACTAATGAGCAGAAACTCACAAACCCATCTACTAGGAAGGCAACTGTGTAATAAAAAACTGCACATTGGATAAGTACCAGTACACAGCAGCATGCAAAAAAGCTACAGTATAATACATGGGTAGACTGCACAAATGCAAAAATACTGATAAGACAACAACTCACATGTCTTCTCTGTATAAAGGGGCTGGTTGCTGGTATTATAATTGCCAGTGTTTGGGAGTATTTAAAATACAAGTAATTAAAATAGTATTTAAAATACTTGTCAGGTATTTGTAATCAATCATTTATTCATTATTTTGTATTTGTAATTAAAATACTCTTAGGAAGCATTTTAAGTATTTTAATTACTTTATAAATTCAAAACAAATGTTGTAATTTAAATAACCCACCTCACCGCACTTAAAAAAAAAAAAAATCGTATTTCTCGTTATCTCGTATCTCGTGTGAGGTGCGACGAGAGGAGGGAAAATTTCCCCAGGCGCGTTCCAGCAACGCAAGTCCGCCTTGTTAGTTAAGCGTGATTTATTTTTAGTTTTTTAATCATATCCGATGCGAAATTTCCATTCCTTAAAATTACCGATATACTCAGAGTAAAAAGCAGACTGGGAAATATAAGCCGAGGCCCCAAATTTTTAAACCATAAAAAAAATGGGAAAACGAATTGTCTCGAGTATAAGCCGAGGGGGGAAATCCACCAATTGCAGATAAAAGTTCTGGTCATGTGCATTACAGCTTAGTAACTTCATGTGCCTCATAGTAATAGAGTTAACCCCATCATGTCCTCACATTAACCCCCTGTGTGCCTCAAATAAGAGTTACTGATATGTGAGAGACATGGAGGCAATAATTAGGTATCTTCATAATGAAGGTCCTTTATTAGTACCCCCATGTGTCTCACATATTAGAAACCCTTATATAGGGCACACAGGGGTTAATATGAGGGACATGATGGGGTTAACTGCTATTACTATGAGGCACATGGAGTTACTAAGCTGTAATGCACATGACCAGACTTTTTATCTGCAATGGTGGATTTCCCCCCCTCGGCTTATACTCGAGACAATACGTTTTCCCATTTTTTTGTGGTAAGCACAAGGTTTTAATGTGAAGCACATGGAGTTACAGAAACTAAATTAATATCCCCAAATGCTTGACATTAATAGTAACTAAAGGAAGGTACCTGTATGTTTCTCTTTACTGTAGCATCTTCTCCTCCATGTGACAGACGTCTTCTATAGGACGGACACAATGAATCCTGGCCACTGACTTATCTGCAGGGTAGATGCTAATCCTAGTGGGCCAAAGGACCTCTGATGACGTCATGACCATGTGATCATACCCTTGTGTGGGTGGAGCTACTAGGATTTAGACTCAGCCTTATCGCAGATGTTACATACCAGTGGCTACAGGACCTTTGATGACATCACAGTCACGTGACCTAATGGCAAGCAAATCACAGAGCAGTAGCACTAGAAGACCTCCCCCTTTCAGGTCCTTCCAGTTTTCTGTGCTCCGTGGACCCTGATTCGTGTATAAGCCGAGGGGGGCTTTTATAGCATGAAAAATGTGCTGAAAAAGTTGGCTTATACTCCAAAAATGGAGGAAAATCATAATACCAGTGAAGGGGACACAACCGACAATGATTCAGATCTCGAAGACCCACATACCCCTGCAATTTTGGATGGAAGTTTTTTCAAAATTAACAAGACTAAATCGGAAGGGGCAGGACAAAAAATGTCTGCTTACTGCACGGCCTGTCCAAACAAGTTAATCACGGGTCAAATAAACTCAATGTCCAACTTCCTTAAGCACTTAAGGGTAAGTTATTTAATTATATCATGGTTTGGTTTTTATTTTATAATCCCCGACCCCGAAGCTAATTTTTAAAACCTATATATTACGCTTTTTAGTAAACTTTTTTTACATTATATTACCATAAAAAAAAAAAAAACTAAAAAAAAAATATGCGGGAGAAATCTATAAATGGACCGTAAATGCAATATTGCAAAAATTACCATAGACTACAATTAAAAAACCCTTGTGAAGTTTTGTTTCATTAAAAATATTTAAAATAATTAGCGATTTTGCAATAGTTAGCACGACTTTAATGTTTTTTTTTTTTTCAAGAATGTCCATCCAAGCCTCGTTCAGAAGTACGAAAAGTATGAAGAATCGAAAGGCAGACAGCGCAAAGGTGACCAAACCCAAAAAGCCTCAGCACGTGACTATTCGACCTCGGCAAAAATCCAGACACCATGGACTTTGATGAAAGAGCGAAAGATGCATCACGCAATAACCCCCGAAAAAGTGGCGAATCTTGTAATGAACTTATTGTTTCCGAAGGCCTTCCTCTTTAACACAGTGGGGAAGCAGAACTTTAAAGAACTTAGTTGAAGGCTTAGTACCAGGAAAACACATGATTAGCACCAAAACATTGAAAGATCGGATTGAAAGAAAATATACCGAGCTGTTAAGCACGATGCAGAGCATGTTGAAAAGTTCTGACAGCGTTTGCACTACAGCCGATTTATGGTTGAGTAACCGGAAAAGTTACTTCGGCATCACTGCTCATTGGATCTCCAACGATTTGGATGAAAATCAATCGCCATTTCCTGCAAAAGGCTTGTCTGGGAACATTCTTACAAAGAAGTTGCTGCAGCCTTATACCACACACATGAGAAGTTCGGTTTAAGCGTCGACAAAATTTCATACACCGTGACGGCACCGTGACAACGCCAGCAATTTCATTAAGGCGTTCAACGAATTTGGTGAAGAAAATACATGGTGTTCTGATTTTTGTGCCTCTGAAGACGTCGATTCGGAAGATGAAGAATAGTGGCCGTATCGAGGATGACGACTTAAAAAGGCTGGACATTAACGAAATTCTTCAGCATGAAGAAATGGACAATGACAGCACCAACGATGCCCTGGATGGAGGTGACTTAGGTGACGCCATTATCCTGCCTCAGCACTTAAGGTGCCAGAGCCACACCTTGAACTTGCTTGCCACAACTGACGTCATGAACACTTTTACAAGCACTACAGGATCGGGTCAGTACAAAAAACTGTACCGTGCCACTTTTTCCAAATGCACAAAACTCTGGAATTTGGCATTTCGCAGTACCATGACCTCAGACTTCATACACTCCGTCACTGGATTTTCCCTAAAACCGCCCGGGTGAACGAGATGGGAACTCAACTACGACGCTGTCTGTCGTTTGATTTCGAAAATGTGAGCCCAAAATTACACGAAATAACGACAGCCTTGAAACTTCCAGCTTTCAAGCCTGGTGAATTTTGGGGTTGCTAAAAACCAGTATAAATCCATTATGAGCCAGTTGCCCAAAGGGGTTTAGACTTATTACAATCAGAAAGGATCGTTCCTGGGGATGCTCATGCCAACCATCTTGCAAATTCAGAAGGAAATTGCTCACACCAAAAAACAAAAAAAAGACTCAAAGCGAATTTTTTAGTCGAAGCACTACTTTCGAATTTGAATACGCGCTTCTCGCAATTTCTTACGTTCAACGATGACAGTCGTCCCCTTTCGTCTTTTTGGCCGTATCTCCACCCATCCTTCAAATTGAAATGGATTCCAGAGAAACACCGGGGGACTGCTTTATTGCAGGTGTGCAACGATTTTGGGGGCCGAAAGGGAAAAAAGAAAAAGAAAAAAACAAAAGTGAGGAACGGGACAATTATAGAAATCCGAAGAAAAAACAACACACAAACATCAATTCATCACCGTTCTTCGACTTCGGACGATGGAAACTCCTCTGACAGTGGACCACAAGGACCTGGGCCAATCGCGAAGCCCAGTGCCTCAGATATTTAGAGGAGAAAACAAGCAGTCAAATTTCACGTTCTGAACAAATTCCCTCGCATCAAATATGCATTCATCCAACTAAACAGTGCGTTACCCTCATCAGCTCCAGTTGAACGCTTATTTTCTCGAGCGGGAATAATTCTCTCACCGAGAAGAAACCGCCTGTCGGACAAAACATTTGAAATCCTTGTTCTTCTAAAAAGCAAACAAGCACATAACTTAAATAATGTATAATAACTTTTCAAGTTTGGAAATGCACTTAAAGTTTCTTTTTCCTTTAGCCTATGTTCAATTTTTTCCATTTTTTGTTTTTATTAAATGTTTTGTTTACATTTTTCAAGTATTCTAGTATTTGGAAAATACTTTTGAAGTAGTATTTAGTATTTGTATTTAAAATACTTCAGTCATAAGTATTTTGTATTTAAAATACTTTCCCAAAGTATTTTCCCGAACACTGATAATTGCATATAGATAAGGTGATATAAACGGTGCCAATATGTCATTTTTTTGCCCAAAATACTTGGGAGAAGAGGGTGTCAGTATTTTGTGTTGGACACCTAGAAAGTGCTGTACTGTCCGCTCAATCCACTAGTAGAGTCGTCATAGGCTGTAAGCCAGCAAAGTGTACCACACGTATCTGTATAAATTTGGGAAAACCCCTTTGTTTTTGCTTTTTTCTATATGAAATTATAATACTAGCAACCACCCCGCTCATACATAGAAGGCGTGTGAGTAGTTGTCTTATCGGTATTTTTGCAATTGTGCAGTCTCCCCATGTATTATAGTGTGGCTTTTTTGCATACTGCTGTGAACTGGTACGTACTTAGGGCGACATGTCAGAAAAGAGGTGCCTCAACACCAATTTTAAGGCACATTAAATGAGTATATAGTGTGCCTGAATGAATGAACCTGTCAAAAATCTGGCAACTGGTATATCTTGCATTGTATAATTGATGCACCTAATCTAGGCGCCCAACATATCATTGCTAGCATATTTGATGCACCTACTTATTGAAATGTGTCGTGCCTGGCATAAAATGCGACTATTTTTGTTGTACTACAATTCATTTATATAGAGAATAGGCGTCAACAATTTTTTGGCGCAAAATACACCGAAAAGTAGTGCAGACCTAATGGGACATGTCACCCTTATTGTGCAGTTTTTTCATCATTCAGTTGCTCACCTAGTGGAGGAGTGTGTGAGCTTCTGCTCATTAGTTATCTGCACCTGTATTAACGTTCCCAAGTAGCACAAGGGCTTGTGTTGCCTCTTACTGGGTTCAGTCTATAGTCCAGCCATTGAGCTGTAAGTATGGCCTTGTGGTTGTGTTTTTGATTGCAACTATACATAACCACAAAAAAGTGCCAAACAGATAGCAATAATAGTGCCAGATAGCTCCATATTGTGCAGCAAACCTTAGTTTTACGCCAGCTGCTAATAGTACACCACACCCTAAACTACCTCTTTTGCACCCCACAAAGCTAAAGTGCCATCTTTTGTACCCCACACAGTAATAAGACCCCCACAGTGATCGAGTTATAATCATTGTTACATAATACTCCCCATGGCCCTCTGTTATTCAGCTGGCTTTCCATACCCTATCTTTCACAGGACATTTTCCTATATCCCCTTCTGTCACTATTCCTGCTCTCTAGGCCCAGACTACTCTCCATGGTCCTTTCCACTATAACAACTGCTCCCCATGGTTCCTCCTCACAGACTGTTCCCTATCCTTCCCTCTCTCTCGGACAGATTCCTATTTCCCCTCCTTTCTTACAGACTGCTGACCATAGTCCCTCCTCACAGACTGTTCTCTATGCCTCCTTCTCTCACGGACAGATTACTATTCCTCCTCTTCTCTTACAGACTGCTGCCCATGCCCCCTTTATCTGAATTATTCCTTATGAATACTTCCATTCCAAAAGTCTGATCTACATGGCTCCCCTCATACACAGACTGCTCCCCACGGTTCCCTCTCTCTCACACACATTCCCCCCACTCTTTGTTACACACAGTGCTCCCCATGGCTCCCCATCTTACAGACAGCATATACTCACACGTAAAGATACACATATAAAGGTTCCATTTAGCAGGCCTCTTTATCTCAGGGCCACCAAGAAGAATGGGCATATAGGTCAATCTAGTTCTGTATGCACTGCCTTTACCTTATAGATCCTGTCACTGGGCTTGTGTGTCCTCTCCTGCTCTCCTGTTGCTCTTTTATGTGTTGGCACATAACCGCTATAGCCAGCAGTTCACAATAGTGACCTCATGTATCACCACTACGGATGGAAGTGTGCTCGGAGTGTAAACAAAAGTGATTAGCACCACACAAGACCAGTGACAGTTTACTGGTGATAAATTGCTAGGGTAGATGCTTTGCATCGTTTTTTTTTCTCAATTTACTACACATCCTCCAGAGATTTTAAATCCTTATACTGTATTATTGTTTAGGATGGGTTCACACATTCATTTGTTGTGCAGTTTTAGTTACAGAAAGCACACTAAAATTCCACAACAAAATACATTATTGTAGGGTTTGGGGATTTTTTTTTTTTTTTTGCTTTAATGTAATATTTTTTATTTAAGGCAGTATGAAAAATGTTACCCTAATGTATGTGTATAGTGAGTGACAACCCTGTTATTGGTCTTGTACACATATTTATATGTGAATTTTAGATTTTTGTACAGTGGCATGCAATGATAATTTAACACATTATTTTGGGGTGCTTTAAGCAAAAATAGCACATTTGGCCTGCAGCCAATCAAGAGATCACCAGGGGATCCTGGGAAAAAGAAATGAGGGGCTTCAGGTAAATAAGGAGCTTGCCATGTTAGCCAGCAGTTCAGTTGGAGAGTTACTAAGTAAAGTTGAAGTTAGTGTTGAGAGGCTACCGTTGTTGCAGCATAAAGGGGTAATTTGCCTATCAGCAGGCAGACATCAGTACACCTGACCAGAGTATAGGAGTTCTCAGAAGAAAAGACAAACAGAGACTAAGACATAGGGAAGGAGACAGACAGAGAGATAGTACTCAGAGCTACCAAGAAGGAGGAAGAGTATCCAGTCGCCATAGTATTCCTAGAGTAACAGGTTCATAGATCTTACCTCTAACCTGGGTCATGCTTGGCTGAAAGGCAATTGTTGGAAAGAAAGGAATGGTCTCCTGTGCAATGTGAGACTAATGGATTGTTCTAATGCCAAGTATCATGACTAAGGCCTGCCAAGATCTCAAGCTACTGTGTCTCTGTTGTTCTTCTCCACCAGCACAATTTTACACTAGTAGGTCCACACTGCTATTATACTGCACACCTACATCTTTGGGGCCTCTGGCACCTACGATCTGTACCACAGTAGAGCCACAGAAAATAGTACAGCAAACATAATCTTATTTGAACTATGCTTTCTCTAATAGCCGAAGCTTCCTGTTCAATACAGTTTAGCTCGATGGGTACCCTGGCCAAAAAGGTTTAACCCAGCTAATTTTGGGGGT